>JBCAUG010680437.1:0-28190 GCA_038406175.1 Haplosyllis leylae | reverse complement strand
GATAGAATTTTAGGTAATTTGGTAATGACCTTGATTGACCTAATTAACTAATATCAATGAGAAAATCCAGAAAACATCAAAAAGACCCAGAAGGGTTGGTCACAGAGTAAAAATGTCAATTGCCGATTTGTTCCTGATAGAATTTTAGGTAATTTGGTAATGACCTTGATTGACCTAATTAACTATGATCAATGAGCAATTTAATAACATATGACCAGCTCAATCTCTCACTGTTTAAATCAGCACAGGTCCCATGGACCTATTTTTTTCATTGATGATAGAAGCTCTGATGTCCCGTAGTTATTTAGTCAACAGGTTCGATCAATTTGCCAATATATTGATTAGATTGAATCACCCTTTACACAGAATAGTAAGCTTGATCCAAAAATGAGCGAATCCGAAGTTTTCGAGCTCGTTAAGACGTCGTTGGATTCCTACCTTCCGCTTCCACCTGGAGGCGTTAAAAAGGGCAAAGATGAGACATACGAGGACCATCTGGAGTCAGAGTCCTTTATGAAAATTACTCAGGATGCACTTCAGGACGTCATGTGCCAAATCGTTACAAAGGACCCGACGCCTGACGGATTAGATAGTGTCTTCAAGGTTTGGATAAATTCTTATCTATCACGAGAATAAATCGTCTTTTACCTATATTTACTGGTAAAGATTTAATGCAACTAAAGGAATATTATTTTTTGCAGCATTTGCATCCGTGGACTCTCTCAGAGGAAGAATATGAACGAGAAAGAGCCATGGAATTAGTCCATCATATATTTCAGTTGTATTTTGACAAAGTGGACACAGGACTTGGGGTATGACTATATTAGTACTGTTTTCTATATGCCATTCACTTGACGAAAGAACTCGCCCTTCATAGTAAAACCATTTTTTCCTCAAATTTATTTCAGTTATAATTTTCTCGTTGCAGATATGTACAAATTTTCATAACTTCGGAGTTATACTGGCAAAATTAATACCTAGATGTTCAGATCCCGACCTCCCAGTGAGACAGCACGGTATCGACTGCGTACACAAACTTCTAAAGATTCAACAACGGTATCAAGGTAGGATTTCCATATTGTATAATTTATCTTGTTAACGCTTAACAGAATAACAGTTCATATTGCTGAAAACCGCATTTATTAGAGTGATTTGAATGTTCCATGTTAAGGTCTCCCGTCGGATCATAAGGACCATATGGTAGATGCACTTCCCACGTTAAAGGATAGACTAAAGAAAACGGATCCAAATATCCTATTCAGTGTTATTAATGACCTCGCAAAGGTACTGCAGTTTGTCCTTGTTGCATGTTACAGAAGTGGAAATGGAAAAATAAACAGAGCAATAAAAAGATCTTAATTTATTTGTAGGTGGTTGGGAAGTCACTGCCTTCAGATCAGCTGATACCTTTCTTGAATCAGCTGTATGACGCGCTACTGGACCCTCAGTCACACAGCTCATCAGGATCGTGCGTAGTACTCAACAGTGTCATCAAATCAAGAGGTGGCGAGTTACATACCGAGGTATGTAATGTATGTGTGATTTATGAAGATGATGAGGTTATATTAGCAAACAAGTAATGAGATTTTGATTGTACCTACGCGCGAGCTTTTTTGAGCATGTGTGTCAGCATCGCCGCCAATCTATGATCACTTAAACATTTGATAACAATTGGATGGAAATGAAAGTGAATAAACTGGAAATAATCATTGATCAGTAACCATCGATAACAAATTTGGTATTGTTGTGACCTATTTGTTTACAGGTTGAAAAACTAGTTAATGTCCTCCACGACAAGCTTGGACAAATTACTTGCCCACAGACCAGAACGGGTTCACTGCGATGTGTGCGGACCCTGGCTAGTCATCATCTCATATCAGTACTTAATACCTTACTAAGCTATCCACTTCCGCTTGATGAGTAAGTAATGCATTTTTTGTATAAGAAGTTTCAATTGCATAATTCCAAAGTTGTTTAAAATGTCAGTCTTCAAAAGGTTTATGTATTAATAATTTTTTATTCATACTGGAATGGAATACATGAGTATAATGTAAAAGACCACCTTTACAGGCTGGCCTAAAGCTTTGGCTTTGCAGAAAAAGAAACTATGATTTAGTAATTCATTGTTTTCTCAATGATAGGAATGTTGTGGCTTGTTGGCAAATCATTTCACAAGATCCACATCTCATGGCGGCTATAATAGATCACGTCCTGGACCTACTATCCAGAGCTTTACCATACGAGGAGAAACCGGGACCTCGAGAAAAGGATCCACCAATACGGACAGCAACTCTAATGCCTCTAGCTGTACGTTACGTCATATCACTTTTTTTGACGAAAGCGTCGGAAAAAGTACTAAATCTATAAAACTAAAATAATAATTGCTCGTCTATCTGTTTCGCTCTTGGTTCTGTAATATGCCAGTTGAAAAAACAACATCCGTACAAAGAACGGGCCATAAGCTAGTATTAATAACAAAGAATGGATGTGTAGTAGCAATATTTCGAATAATTGTTGATTTGTAATTATCTTGAGTTTTCTTCCGATTGTAGGCCACTGTTGCCCTGGGAGAAATGTTTAAAGTCCAAGAAGCTGTAGAACCAATAATGAACAACTACCACCGGTTGATGGGCATCGCAATGATTCGGGTGGCTTCCTCTGTGAATGTCAAAGCGCCGAACCCGAAACATCGGGTCAGTGAACCAAATTTTATATTCTTCAAGTTGTTTCCTCATTTGTTTCTTTTGAAACCTTGTGTATAGTGGTGGAACAACGAATAACTTTAGATACGGTGTTATAATTTGTTTATTGTCTCCATTCTTTCTTATTGTTTTATTACTAACGTTTTGTTCTCAAGGAAAAGTTTTTTTTTATTTTAATGACTATAAACTTAGGCTCGATACGAACAAGGTGTGGATGATGACGAAAAGGCAAGTTGTACCTTGGGTGGGGTAAATTACGTAAATTAGAAAAAAGAAACACGTGCATCCTGGGAGCACATCGTGAATATCATCAAGCATGCTGATGAAATAATGACATGTCTCTTTCAGCTTTTAATGGCACTTATTGCAAAAGTTCAGGTACACGCAGGGTTGGGATGAACATTTTAGAAATTATAAGTACACTGTAGTTGGTGGTGGAAACCAGATCCTTTCATAGTCGATGTATGAGTAAGATTGAATCCAAAAGGCCTATCATTCAATACAAATGAGATTATTCAAAACCGGAAGCTTAAGATTTTTATCATATTTATTAGCAGTCCTTAGGTTTGTTCAATGCCATATATGCCTAGTTGATTTTTAAGTTAGGGTTTTCTTTGAAAAAAATGTCTTGTGCTGGCTTTGTATTGTTCAAGTAGATCGCGATAAAATAGCAATAGAAAATTTTAGAACATTGGTATGTGCAATGTAAACCATAGAACATTTGGAGTTTGGCGATATAGATTGTGGTCATGAACTTGCTATGAGAACGTATTATTAAATCAGTTTAAGGATGACGATTTGAGGCGAGGCAGAACATGGGAATGTTAAAAAGAATAATAGTATGAACTATGAACTGGTGACTCAAAATCATGTTATAATGTTTTGAATAGGACGAAAAAAAGTCCAAGGAAAAAAAGACACCCGCGACCAAGGAGAGTGACGTTAAGCCAAGCAGGTCAGTTGACGTCTGCATCTATTCTGTTTTATTTCATATGTCTGGCAGGAGTAATCATTACATTGTGTGATCCGGAAAAAATGTTATGACTCAATCAGACTGACGGTGGCCAAGACCGAGACCTCAATGGGAACTCAAGGGGAATCTGTGTTGTTATCTGTCTCTGTGCAGTATGAACACCTCCATACAGTTCCACAGAACCCAAATGTCATCGGTCTCGGTCTCGGCCACTGTCAGTGTGATTGAGCCATTACTCTTTCAGCGTGTCAGTCGAAGCGTTGCAGAATCTACTCAAGGCCAGTAAGAACGAAGATCTATGGGACGCCATGGAATCGCAGGATGTATGGTGGAAATTTGAAGACGAAGAGGAATACCCTGAGGCGTTCACTGAGTTTGCCAGGTATGTTTTTGCTTATTTCTTTGTACTCATACAAACGCATCAATGATCAGTGATGAAAAAGTAGTAACTCTTAGTGCATTCTGTACAGGTTGCTATGTGAGTACCAACCACAGTACGTCTCCAAAGTCATAACCGCTCTCAACCCCGTCTTGTCCAGTATTTACGAACCACAACGTGTAATGGCCGCTGCATTCTTCGCCGAGGTAATCTTCCTCCTATAATTGATATAATACGCAATAAACGTACTGTTGCGCACGTGTTGTTTAGTGGGTTTTGCACAACACAAATATTGATCAAAGCATAAAGTAAATTGACTTCCAAGGAATATTCGTTGTTCTCGTTGAGCCTTTTGACATAAATTATCTTTGTTTTATTTGCTTTACTAACGGTTGAAACCATCTAAATTTACAAGACAGCCTCCCATTGATATTACGAGGCAGCTGATTCCATCTGATCCTTCTGTCCAGAAGGATTTGGGGGGAGGGCTCCTTCCTGCCTGTCCTGGTACATCATATTATAGCCACCCCCCCCCTTCCCGTGGACAGACGAACAAACAAGTAAAAAACTACCTTCCCTCGTACTACGTACGTGATCAGAAAAACAAAGTTATTTTCTTTTTCAGCTGATCAACCAAAAATGTGCCGGTGACATGGCTCTGGTGGAGATGCTGGTCAATGGTTTATTGGGGCGACTTGTTGATAATTCGCATGTTGTAAGGAAACTTTGCATCCGCGGATTAGGCAACGTGGCGAGCAATGGTCCTGAACAGGTCGGTTATTCTGCAAGAATTAGCATTTATTTTTTCATGTTGGATTTATATATGACAGAGTTTTGTTGGATAGAATTCACCATTCATATTGATGTTGTAAAAAGTGTCAATCTTTAAATTGGTAGAAGTAGAAGTTGCTGAAAATGTCTCATATTCTTTTTCCTTTTTCATAGAAGCTTCTTAGCAATGAGGTAAAGTACCGAAATCTTGACAACTGGTTTGTTTGTTCAGTTGTATGATTTTCGATCGAATTTTAAGAGTTTACAGGTATCGAATTTTAAGAGTTTACAGGTACCTTGATAACTTTTCGCTCAGATGTGAGCAGTATTTCCCATGGTAGTGAACTCTTAAATATCCTTCTTGAAGAAAAAAACGCCTGCTGTAGATATATTTTCTCCAACAAAACTTTTTCGGTATTTGTGATATTATATACTGCTCAGATGTGAGCAGTATTTCCCATGGTAGTGAACTCTTAAATATCCTTCTTGAAAAAAAAAACGTCTGCTCTAGATATATTTTCTCCAACAAAACTTTTTGAATTTTAAAACTTTTGGGGGACACAAGTCCCTTTCGTGGGACCACTGATATCCCTGATTTGGACTTCTGCTGAAGTCTGCCCTGGGTTTCGAAGTCAGGGTGGATTTGAATTTTTTGTTTTTGAATGCACATTCTTTTGAATGCATACGAAGTCGTTTGTTTTCAACTAGGACTGTCTTAGATTTCAAAATCCAAGATAGCGCTGCATGGTAACTTTAGGTCGTAGATATGTTTTCCTACTTTTTCCTGTTGTCGCTTTGGAATCGCGGTATTTACTGTTGACGTTTGTTAAAAGTGGTCAAGTGTGAAGCAAAATTTGATGATTTAACGCCTTAGTCTCAAACAATTTAGGTTTTATTTCGGTATTTGTGATATTATCTCATGTCAAGACAACAATTTCTGTCTCTGTTTTAATTACGTGAAGAACGTGTAACCTTTAACAATAAGACCGCGGCTTCATCTTAATATTTCATGGAATCCATCCAGTTTTCTTTGTACAAGTTTTCCACATTTAATTTAGCTCGACTACCTCTTCCTATCATACTCAGTAATGAAGTGTGACAATTATCTTACTCATTGTGTACAAAGATGTTAGCAGTTCTGATTTTGAACATTTCTTCTTAGATTGCTATTTTCTGTTGTCATTTTTCATGAAAGGTGGATGTGTAGCACAATAGCCTTGTGTAATTTTACGGCTAGCAACATTTTTGTTGTGTAGATAGAATGTTTTGAAAAATATAAAAATTGTGTAAAATGTTTAATGTTTGATATAACGATCAAATTTTACGCACAATTCTGAAATTACTTTTCCCATGAATTAATGTTTCCAGGTGCAAAAGTATTCGACCACTGTGTTGTCAGCCATGATGGCAGGAATGGACGACAAGGATGATCTGGAGGATGATATTACACTAGAGGCTATGAGTGGATTGTCAAAAATCCTCGCCGAGATAGACGAAAGTCACATCCGAGCCATTCTCATCAACATATCACTACGTATTCGACCTTGTTTCGAGAAGGTTTGGAGTCTTTTAATCGTTTCAATGTGTAGAGTTTATTTCCTTCACAGTCGCCAGAATAGCTTAAATAAAAGTTAATAAAAGTTAATGATGCAAACTGTAATGACTAAAAAATCATTGTGCCTTGCGATACATGTCAATGCCTGGCTTTTACGAATTTTTGAAAGGAAATGTCTGATCAAAGGCTCGTTCACACGTTACGATTGCGACTACAATTTTTCTTATCGAAACTACACTGGGTCCCGCTTACAACGAGCAGTTTGATGCACAAACATGTGCTCGTTGTAGCCGGGTGCTCGTTATGACCAAACTTTCTCCACATTGACGTCAATCAGAAACCCTCATTTTTAAGCAAGAAATTTGCTCGTTGTAGCCGGGTGCTCGTTGTAATCGAACTCGTTGTAAGCGGGACCCAGTGTAATTGGTTGCACAGAATTCAATACAAGTGTCCACACTGTGCGATTGCGACCACATAACCAGCCCCGATTCAGCCCATTGGAAGCAAAAACAAATCGTACTCACAAATCGCGCAGTGTGAACGCGCTTTAAACAGTATGTCATTTAATGTTTCTTCCCCAGGATAAAGCTGGGGTTCGAGCAGCTGCCTTCACCCTTTTTGGAAACTTGTCGAGGTTCGGGGACGGTCCGTCTAAATCTCCGTTCTTGGAACAAATACACACTAACTTAGTCAGCTTACTGCTTCACTTAAACGACCCCGAGCTCGAAGTGAGAAAGGTAAACAGACTTGTGATAATAAGTCACGAAACCGATTTCACAGATCGTCATACGGGAGTCGATCAATCAGTTGAGATTGCTTTGAATTTTGACTTTGGGTATTGTGAAATTAAAAGGTAGACTTTTATCGCAGCTGACATGTGAATATTTATTTCTATTTCTTTCAGTCTTGTAAATATTCTTTGAAGCTACTGGGTCCGTTGATAGGATCCGACAACATAAATAATATGTTCCAAAAGGTACTGTTAGATGATGCCACGTTACATTATGGAGAGTTCATGAATGATCTTTCAAAGGTCATAGTAAGTAAAAGATTACGATTTTCATAATTCAACAAACTTTTTTTTAAAAATACAGGCCAGTGTTAAAATATTTCGTAGAAAATCGAAGTTAAATGGTAACTGGTATTGAAATTATACACAGGTGAAATATGAGATTCAACTTCAAATAATGAAACTCGCCTTTATAAAATAAATTATTTGTTCCCAGATTCAAGACTTTCCCGACAAATTAAATTTTTATGTGATGGGAAATGTTAGTTTCTTCAAAAGTATGTGGCCAGAAATAAAAGGAAATGCTGCTATGTTTGTTGGTAAGTCGTGAATAGCCTGCCTCTGAAAAACATTAATATTAACCGTTTAACTAAAATGTGTGGATCTAAAAGGATTTTATTGCGAACTTCATTCGTGTCCTACCCATGGAAAAACTTCTTATTTTGTCTAGGCTTCCTACTTGGCAACATGCCTCAAGAAAAATATACATCTATATCCAAAGAACACGTTTGTGGTGGTAAGTTATCTCATTTGCCCATTTCCATAAATTGAATTTCGAGTGGTCTTTCCTGTGGATATTTAATTTATAAAATTTAATCTAAACAAAAAATAAAAGATGAAAGGGATAGCGATGAAAAAAATATTTAATTTATTTTCTTTTTTAGCTTTAATATTACTTCTGAAGGATTCTTCGTCAGATGTTAGGGTGAAGGCTGCAGAAGCCATGAGCAAATTATTTGACTTCTAGTTGATGCAATTGAATTGTGTCTGTGAAGTTTTTAAGTCAGATTTAAAACGATTATTCTTTGCACTTTGCTTTCCGGTATAGTGCAAAACACATAAGGACATTCCAGAGTTATTAAATAACAATAGTATAAAAGCCACTTTTCGTAATGCAAATTCTCAAGTAATATCGAAAGTTTTCGTTGTTATTATGGGCAAAGATAATTTGTTAAGTGTTGAAGAAGCGTCAGCACATTAGGAGTGGGTGGAATGTGTATTTCCTAGAATGCGAGCGATTTTTGCTATCGTAAGGGCGCACCATACCTTTTGCGTTTGGGTTGGGTTTTTGCTTCGAGAATCACTTTGCAGAGATGTTGGTTATGAAAACGACACGGTTGATATGTGTGTGGTCACGGAGTTCCGTTGAAATCAGGATATGTTTTTCATTAAGGTCCAAGTATATGTCATTTTGGAAAAGATGGGGGCTCTACTTACTTCCGTACCTTGCAGATGCATAACATAAATGTACCAGGGTGCTCAGAAACTTCTGTGATTGTGAATTTGTAGCACAAACTACTTTGTCTATCTATGCAAAACAAAATATACAATGATTATTAAAAGAAAAAAAAACAACATTAAATTCCTGTAAACGTTAAAAGAAAGTTGGGGTAGGGTCAATATCACTGTAAGATATTTAATCTAAATGTTCTTCTAGTCATAAGAACCATTACATCGATGGCATGATGAAATTCGTTGTTAGTTGTTAAGTTATGACGACATATTTGTTATGTGTTTCCACTTACTAGATCTACCCCAGAATTCTAGGTTTAAGAAAACAACTCCATGAACTGTTGTGCAATATAAAGAGCTTTGTATTCAAGACTTTTCTAAATTGTTAATAAAATAGACTGATTAATAAATGTACACCCATTTGTCATTTTTATTGCCTTTGAAAACTTAGAAATTTTGGAATGTTCTTTTGAAAATTACTTCTTAATTAGTGCCCGCGTACGTAGTACGAGGGAAGGTAATATTTTCAGTTTGTCTGTCCACCGGGGGAGGTGGGGGGGGGGGTTACCCAAGCCAGGTCCAGTAGGGGGGGACCCGAGCCAGGTCCAACCTGGGGGTGTACCCAAGCCAGGTTCAGCCGGGGGGGGTACCCAAGCCAGGTCCAGCCCCCCACCCCCGACTCGGGTACCCCCCAGCTCAGGTACCCCACCCCCCTTGGGTACCCCCCAGCTCGGGTACCCCCCAACCCCCCAACTCCAGTCCCCAGCTTACCAAGTTCACTGTTGATGCACTGATTTCAATTTATTGATTTCATTTGCTCTATTTTTGGTGACATACTTCCTATTCAGGAGCTCCTACACTTGATATCTGTTCCAAGGAAGTTCCTGAAGTGGAAAAAAAATCCACGCATTGTTGTGGAGAGGGAGGGACCTCATAAACCAGTTCTTGAAGTCACTGAAATGGGTTAGGAACTTCCCGGTTGGAGATTCCAAAGACAAAAATCACACTTCGTAAGTTTCAGTCACGCAATAATTAAAGGCGGGAACTTCGACACTGCCCTCTGCATTTCGTCACCATCCCTACATGCCATCTAGCGTTGACTAATTAAAATCCCGTAAAACGAGATTTTGCACGAGACGTATCGGCCGTCAACTATTTCACATGTGTGGTTTTATGTCGTTTTCTTTCCTATTTTGCCTCGTTCTAAATTAAAATCAAGTAGAGGCAAGACGTATAGATATCTGTGGTTTGTGTGGCCCGTTGACATATTGATGGATTCTTCGGGAAGTTCTTTATCTTCTCTGACAACGACAGAAGCTTCACAACTTCTGAAAGACATCCTCAATGTGGGGAAAGCGCGAGTTGGACCTGCGGGTGGTTAGTCTTGTATCTTTGACAATAAGAAACGTATTTTGTTGGTTCCGTATTACATCTACTTGTTTGCATGTCAGAGTAAATGGAGTAACAATGTTAAATCTGTCAGTACAATGGACCCCACAGTGTGAAAGCTTGGAAAGAGAAGTGGAGTAGAGATCTAGATTACATGGAAACAGTTACTGAATCAACATTCATGCAATTGATAGTGAAGCTCATGAACTACTTCACGGACTTCTACAATCATATTTTTAAGTGAATTATAAACAGCCAGAAGTTGATAAAATTCAAGAAAAATCAACGAATATTGATTGGCGTATTGCTCTTTTCAACTATGAGACAATGTTATTATAATGTTCTTGAATTAGAGGAAGTGAATAGAATCTAAAACAATGATCAGTACAGTGACGCCACAGTTTTCAAAATGTTTTGCACGACCTGTATTAAAAACGTAATATCCTAAAATGTACTTTTCTTTCCAATGCAGATAGCTCAGTAAATGGTATCAAACATTCGTCAAACGGTGCCCAGTCTTCCCCATATTCACAGGCCATGGAACTAGCAAGGTAGACCAATTGTCCAGCATCCTGTCAGTTGTCATACATTTGCAACATTGATTCATTTTTATAAATTTAAAATTGTCTGCAGTTGCATCACCATTGACACGTTTACTTTTTGACAATTTTTGCATTGAAATTGCAGATTCACAAAAGGATGCATTGTTCAAAGAATCCATTCAAAATTAATATAACATCCACATTCTTTTTTTCAGTGCAGAAAGTGGTAGTAGTGTTGATGTTCCAGTAGAAAAACATGGAGCTCAGAACAGCATAGCAGAACTACTGAAGACAATGAACCACCAGTCACTGCCAAAGCAACAAATGTAAATAAGTTAAAATTCTAAAAACCTTTTAACGTGCAGCTTTTTTGACCAACGCAAAATTTATTTTCATGCCACGGCGTGGTAAATTAGCAAATCAAAACCATTTGCGGTTGATCCTTGTGTGTTTTTTCAGATAACTAGGATAAGCTCTTTTAACCATTTGTATATTCTTTAAAGATGGTTACAAGGAGATGATAATGCAAATAGTTTTGCTGTCTATGGGAGAGAGGTGGATGTCATCGCCAGTAGTCGTGGTACCAGTTCTCAAGGAAACTTTACTGGCGTTAGGAGCCCTGCCCCGAGCAGCAACAAGGTAAAAAACTCATAAGGAAGAAAGGCCTTCCACATTAAAAAAAACGTTAAGTTACCAATGTAAAAACCAGACGGTTACGAGGTAAAAGTTCAGTAAATTAATTTGAAACATTTTCTGAAAACTAGAAGAGTTTTGTAGATCTATTATTCACTATTTCTTCGTTCCAGATCAAAGTTAATCCGGTGGTGAAATACGAGTGGGAAAATAAACATTACGCTGGCAATTTAGTTGCGGTCCATAGAAATGGAGTCTACATCGCATACGTGATAAAAGGCAATTTCAGTTACTTTCTGAGCATAGTTTTTGGCCAACAATTAAAACACGACTGTTGTGTTCGTATTAAAAAAGTTTTCATAATTGGTGGAATTTTCTTGCAGGACGGAGTAACGATGGTATTGTAAGGATTATTAATCGTAAAACTGCTGAACGTGAGCTGGTAAAGGGTTTCAAAGGAAGTGTGACAGATATTGCTTTTGCACATCTGACCCCCATAATACTGGGAGCAGTGGATGAAATTGGCAATATGTTTGTCTATGAAATATTGGAAACAGACAGAGGCTTAGAGTATCCTAAGTTGTTATAATATTGGCTTTAATTATTTCGTTTTGATTTTTTTTCTTCTAATTTAACACTCGGTATTTCTTGATGAGACTTGTGAACATCATGTGGAAAACCAAAGGAGGGAAATGATTTAGCAATGCCTCGGGCGATTAGAATGTTTTATTATGCTAGACAGCCTTAACAGCGATTTAGAGTGTCGTCGATGCTTCAAATTCAACGTCCTGAAAGTACAGAACCGAGTGAGAACCACAGATTGATCTGGTGTCCTTATATCCCTGAAGAGGAAGACTCGAGCACAGCGACACACGATACGACAAACAGTTCGGTCGCTGATGATGTTGGAAGGCTACTGGTCCTCACGCATGATAGTATCGTGAGTGATATTTATGGCTGTGATTTAGTCAGTCGTTATGACTTCAAACTTCATGATTTTTTCCCAAAAATGAAACGGTTTAATATTTTCAGGCGGAAATGTGGAACATAGATACTGTTACGAAAGAGTATGGCAACGGAGTTATGACGCCAGATGAAGTAGAAACTGGGTTTCTGACAATAACAAACCACACTAAGCCAATCGTTGATGCAGCATTTTCTCCAGATGGCACAGCATTGGCCACAGCCAGCCTGGATGGGGAAGTGAAGTTCTTTCAGGTTTATCTCCAGGACAGAGCACCACCTAGGTACAATGTTATGATTGATTTGGTTAATTAATTTACAAGGGTACCTGCATTGTTCGACAGTTCGTTTCAGGTCAAATTACAGATGTCAGTAACGTATGAACACTTGGCGAAATAAAATTTAATTTTAAATTCAATTTCTGTTGTAGATGTTTGCATCAGTGGCAACCCCATGAAGGCCGCCCTGTTTCTTCGTTATTCTTTTTAGATGATCACAAACATCCAAATCCAGAGTAAGTACATAGAAATTCTTAAATATGTTTACAAATTCTGTTTTCTGTATATAGCAGTGCTATTATTTGGATGTGATAAATAGTCAGTGACTTGCAACAACCATCAAGAGAAAGCGACCAACTTGTTTCAGTGATGTGATGGGATTTTTGAATTTTTTCATCGCACAGGACGCAGTTCTGGAAGTTTGCTGTTACAGGAGCAGACCAGAACAGAGAAATAAAGATATGGAGCTGTGAATCGTGGTCTTGTCTACAGACTATAAAGTTTATGCAGGCGGTATCACCTGATCTACCGACCAACTTTCAGGATATATCATCTCGTCCGTGTATCAAAGCTTCCATGGACCTCAGTTCCAGCTACCTTGTTCTTTCAGATATCAGGAGGAAGGTAGATATTTCTGTCCCTTCCCAGAAAGTTTTTGTTTGTAAACCCATCATTAACATTCACAAACCCACATCTGTCTCGGTACTTGATATATATGTAAACGCAGGAATTGGTCATAACATTAGTAACACAACTTTGTACATGTTCAGTTCAACTGTTTCAGGTGCTTTATGTATTACATCTTCATCAGGAGTCGGATGCGAACACTGCCCACGTCAGTTCAATTTCAGAATTCATGCTGGCACACCCCTGTCTTAGCTTCTCAGTATTGGATGCAGCGAGGCGTCGATTCAAGAAGGTGCCTGGGCATGACGATCTTGGTGATGTTACAACAGGTAACTGCTGCCGTTCAACTGATGACCTTGTAAAATACTGGTCAGTTAGAAAGTTATATTTGGAACATATTTACAGTGAATAAAGTGGCATTAATTTTTGGTGAAATTATCAACACACCCGTAATGTCGTTTTATTTGAAGGAGAGATTGTCGTTGAAGATGACGAAGAAGTACCAAAGAAAGACGAAGGTCCTGATGTAGGAGTCATTGTGAAGATGTACTCAGTACACACAAAGTAAGGCCCTATGTCTGTAATCATGAATTGTCTTTCAGTGTCGTTGTCGTCGTCATCCCACGGTCTGTGAACAGAGCTCCAAAGTACAGTTTAAAGGAGAGAGATTTTAAATTTTATGGACAAGTGTACATTGGTCTGACATAGATGCACATCAAATATCATGTAATTATGAGGGAATAGTTTTGACTAACAGTTATTTAAATATTTTTCTTGAATGCCAATAACGTCAAAATAAGATATAAATGTGGGATTTTGTACAAAGGTAAATTATGTTAAGGTTTACATGCACACTAAATATAAGCTTTGTGAAGTAAACTAAATTTGTTGGACAGCTACATTTATCTGCATAAAATTTCATGCTTTTTTGCATTTTTAAATAATCATGACCTTAACTTGACCTATATTGATTTCATTGCTATCAAGAATAGTAACAAAACTTAATTTAGTTGAATCCCATTACTATTCGTGAAAATTTCGAATGGTGATCTCGTTACAATCACTTAACTTTTAAATAACCTGTTCTTTGAAATTTCAAATGGAAAGTGATGAGCATTCTTGGTATCTTTTCTAGGGCATTACAGGAGCTACATATTGCTTTCAAACCAGAAACATCAGCACCATTTTTGCCCACACCATCGGTGAGCTCAGTTTCTCAGGACGGTTTGAAAGATACCTTGTCAGATTTAAGTATGGATACCATGGCTTCTGACGTAGGGAGTGTGAGTCAGTCAGATATTTCGCATCAAAGCTTGACATACAGTGAACAGTCGCATCACAGATCGGAGGTTTCGCAAAACAGGTAGTGTAGTACACCTTATTATTAAGAATTTGGACACGCTTCTGATAATACAAAAAAACTTGTCTTCAGGCTATTTTCTCCTATTTATGTAAGAAAAACACATCGTGAAGTCTGTTGGCAGAAAAACCACGCCCGCCCTGCTATGTACACTATAATTTTAGCTACTGAACAGTGGTAACCGAAGATAGTTGTTAATAACCACGTCTTTCCAAAGCTACAGATTCACGTCATACAATTTTTACGCCCTGTTTCTTGATAGTTTTAGCATCGAGTCAATTAGATGTTGTTGAATGAAAAAGATATTGTGAAATTTAGGGCAATGTATTCCCCGAATTTAACGTAAAAAAGGGATTATCTTCAGGGCATTTAAGTCAATGACCGCCGAAGTTGAAGCAAGTATCTTCATCGCAATCTTAAGGTTGCGTGAAAGAGAGCATGCTGTCCTATCTTGTTTTGTTGCTCTGTCTTATGCATGGACCAGGGTTAAAAATTTCAATTTGATATGGGTTTTATTGGGAAATTGGAAGCGTCGCTTACTTGAGACCAAAACCCTGGTGAATGTGAAAGTAGTACGTCCGCTATGCACATGTGATTGCAGTGTACCTTTTCACTATAGCAACGCCTCCAACACAAGCCATGTATCTTATCACAGCAGCCAGTCACGACAGAGTGAGGGTTCCCTCAAGGTTGAGACAAGGGAGACAGAGGAACAGCCACTTTTGCTAGCTCCCGATGCTTTCACTAGTCCTAGGTCAGTTTCTCTATTCACCGTAGTAGTTTATGTTTCGTAATGTAGAAATGCATCCGACTGTCTGTGACTCTATTCAGTTAACAGTTTTTTGTGACCATTCACACATTCCGACATTGAAACCAGGAAGTAATGGTAAGTCTGAACAGTTTTTTTGTGGCCATTCACACATTCCGACATTGAAACCAGGAAGTATAATGGTAAGTCTGAAATAGGATGACATACGTGTGTGATCATTTGCTTTGAATAAAATTTGTCTCGGGCAGCAGCTCTCGATGTTTTGCGCTGTATAATATCGATTGTACACTATCTTACTGCTGCTGTCTCCAGAGTGCTGCCACAATATTTCTTCCGTCATATGGGATCTTGTAAACTTTTGAATTTGCACATAACAAAAGGAAAATTTATTAAGAGTGTTATTTTCATAAAATGGTAGAACAGAAAATCTACTTTGCGGCAAAAAGCGTCAAGTTTTGAACTGGTAGACTGAATCTAGTCACAGTCGTTATTTTACCATTAGTGTTTCCAATTAGTCTTTATATATTCATCACCATTGTGTGTCACATCTTCCGGGCTGCTTCCTCTATAAGTGTTGCAACTTTTCTCAGTCTTATCCGTGGACTTGTGCATGGAAAAAGTAATTGTTATGTTCGTTTTCAGAAAAACGGAAGTTATTACAAGCACAGTGCCAGACAGCTTGAGAAGCAGCAACTCGAGTAGTCTCACTCAGGTTACGGCTATGGATGAAGACGCTTTACGCACACCGCATAGTTCAGTGATTACTTCGCAGCAATCTCATATCTCTCCGGGTAGCTCAGTCACCTTGACGCCAGCGTCCACCAAAGAGACTTCGGCCACAGCAGAGCAGATAACGCCTTCGTCCATACCGTTACCTCCGCTGACACCAGGAGAAGAAGCAGCTCTCAGGAGCCCAACGGACAGTCAGCCTCCTTTGTTTCCGCAGATGCCAAACCTGTCGTCATCATCACCCGGAACTAAGCAGGCTGCAGAGACGATATCGCCAATATCATCGGTGAAGACATCATCAGATGTGGGTGGGGAGGAACGCGGTGATGATAACTATGACGTGGCCTCGACACGTCGAACCACTTTACAGAGCACCGGAAGTTCTTCCTCCACGAGCCTCGAAGTCAGCGAGATTTTGGAAGGAGTCCGCCCTACCAATCAACCCGGAACAGAGGAAGTAGAGGAAGAAGAATTCGAAGACGCAAAAGGAGACATTGAGGACGACGACGAAGAAGAGGGTCATGTTGAATTGCATCAGAGAGGAGACACTCCCAAAGAAGCAGAAGATAGTCAAGAACTTGATGAAGGTAAAACTCATATGCCTAATATGTAGACCAATTTGTATTTTAAAAGACATAAATTGATAAAGGAAGGTCACAAGTACCATTTGTAATGTTATCTTGCAGTAGGGAGTTTGGAGAACCAACCGTACAACAAGAAGATCTGGCCTCCACCTCCGGACGTTGGAGAAGTTAATCTGGAAGCACAGAGACTCGCAGCTGATGCAATCCAAAGAGCTGCGTATCACGTACATGCCATGTATGATTTATTTGTTATTTAATTTGGTACAGCACTCAATACAATTTGAAGACCATTTAACGCCTAGTGATCTCATAGTTAATTGATTTTTGCCAAAATATAGATCAGTGAAATAACACCACTCATATTGTGTTCACTTAAATTAAAAATATAAAATGTGCCTGCAGAGATGGGGAAGAGGAACTTGGACCGCAGCAGGAAGAAGGCGATGTAGAAATTGAAGAAGAGAAGGAAGAGGAAGTTGGTGATGACAACAGCGTCCCTGATGATATCCCGCCTCCAAAAGCTACATCAAGGTGTGTTTCAATTTTCCCCATATTCCCTAACAATTTTCTTGGACGTATGTTCAATTGGCAATTTAAATTAAATTGATCGGACTTATTTTTATTATTAAAATTATTCTAATACTGAAATATGTTTGATACATCACCTAAAACATGGAATTTTAGTATCTATAATTCCGGTTATGATTTCTTCCAAATGTAATGTAATGTCAAAATCGATATGCAGCATGGTTCAGTTTCTTATGTGCATCATTAACAGATTTGAAATTTTCTCATCGTTTGACTTGTATGTATTTTATCTCCTTACCTATCAATGTTTGTTTCAATATCTAAAAAATAAATATGTTCTTGAGGCACACGTGGTTCAGCCCAGGTCACATTTTTCTTGCCAGTGAAATTGAGGAGACCCTGTCTTCGATTGACAGTCCTGCTAGAAAATCACGAACTTCTCCTGGGTTCAGGGCAAACTTGGGTGGCAGGAGGTATCGCTGCCAATGAACTTTTATTATTTCAAACCATTTTGGTCTGTGTAAAGGCTCAGTTGATCGGGTATTGGCTAGTAAAGAGATTGGGTCACATAAATGTGGTATTCCAGAGGTGCTTGGTGTTGCAGATGATAATGATTTCTACACGTTTAAGTCCACCGGAAATGCAGGGTTTGTTTCATCTGTGACATGGAATCACATCAACAAGATGCATTCATTAACATATCGGTGTATTGGGAATTGTTTGTCAGATAATTATGGTCTAAATAGTTAGCACAGCTCATCTTTAGTAAATGAAAATAAACCATAAAAAGTAGAACATGCATTAAAGTTGCTATCTTAAGCTTTTCATAAAGAGACTTTAGAGACTTGGTATGTGGAATAGTAAATGGTGGTTGTGTTTCAAAGAATGAAGACAGTAAAACGTAGACTTTATTTAATTGTGATTTTGATTGTAGGTCCCATGCGGCGAAAGTGGTTGACGCAGCAACTGTATCTCAACTACAAGCATCAGTGCAGCAGATGTTGAGTATGTTACAGTACCAGCAACGCGAGATCGAGTCAATCAGAAGTGAACTGCAGGACAAACAGGAAACCGGGCAGGTTATGAGTAACTTACAGACGCAGATGGACAACTTGGAAGGTGCCCTCGCATCAAGAGTGGCAGCGTCACTTAGCGAGCATACCCAGTCAGAGGGTATCCTTTTTGCAAGAAACATAAAGTGGATGGAATTATTTTTAGAATAGTGCATAATTGTATTGGACCCGGAAACTAGGCGATGAATGGGGTGTGAATGAACCAATAAACCTAGCAAGATAGTTTTTTTAAGTTAATTTAATCCTTAACAATTCTGCCAGCTGAGCGACTTCATGGCTTGTTGAGTGAAAAAGAAGCATTAGAAAGACAGAAACAAGAGCGCCTACTGAACACTGTTTCCCAAACTTTGGACCGAACTATTTCTAGCAGACTTGATAAAACAGTGAGGGAAGAAATGAGACAGCGAGTGATTCCATGTGAGTATTTTAACATATTTGTAAATTTATTTCTGAGACATGTTCAACAGGACCATACTGACCACAAAACATCTAACCTGATTATACCATGTCTCTTGAAGCACTAGGAAGATCATTGGATCCGCTCAAAGAGCAATTGCATGCTGAAATGGCACAGAGATTAACAGCAACGGATGCAGTTATGAAGGAAAATCTCAGTAAACTGGTCCGATCAAGAGTAAGTACATGAAATACATTTAATTGACATTCATTTCATTATTCACGACTCCACCGATCTTCTGAAATTAACTCGGGCCATTGTTTGCAGCAAACAGTGGATGCCATAGGACAAGCCGCTGGTAACGCTATACAAGGCCCAGTCCATGCAGCAATCAGAGATTTGATCGTACCAGGCTTTGAAAGAGCCTCGCAGGCCATTTTCCATCAGATGAACGAAGTGTTTCAAAGGGGAATGCACGAGTGTAAGTTTAATGCCTTTATCTCACAAAATTGAATTGCGTAAAATCAATCATTTTTAGACTTTAAATAGTGAAAATATAGAGGAGGTGTAAAAAGACACAACCCGAAATATTTGTGATGCAAAGTATTCAATGTTAGAAGGGTCCTTGAAATGCAGATATCCGTCACTTGGAACATCACATGGAAGTCGTACGCAAGAAACACGAAGAAACACGAGATCCTATAGTGGGACAGCTGCGGTCAATGGTGGATGCCTTCAAAAGAAGGGAAGATGCATACGAACCCTTGTACAGGCAGATGAACACAATTATTCCCACTGTACAGACGTCAGTGGCTCAAATACAAACGAGTCAGCAGGAATTGGAACAACATATTAAGCAGTCGCTTCTTGGGTACGGCGATGTAATCATTTATTACATGTGAAGTTTTACTTGGGAAGTAGAAACACAGAACAGGTGGGGTTTTAAGTTTTTTAAGTTAGTCTTTTGAGACTATTGATTTCATCATTTTTTTCAGAATGGAGCAGAAAATGAGACAGGAAATGAAAGAAGTGGTGAAGGAAGAGTTGGCTGAGGCTCTCAAAGACCAACAACACACTATCAGTGACAATGTCATACAGTGTCTGCGCTCTGGCGCAGTGACACCCGCACCACTGTCGGCAACACCAGATCCTGCGGCACAACAAGCTCGCATTATGACACTGTTACAGCAAGGGCAACTAAATGAAGCATTCCAAGTGGTGAGTGGAGAACATCCATGTGTGCAGTTCCCCTCCTGCTTGTACAGTAATAACACAGAAAATATTTCACGGTACAGAGGCTATCTGGATGTTTTATATAGCGTATTAAGATGAGATCAATAACATATTTGCATTGTTTTCTTTATCAGGCTCTGTCTGCGTCAGATCTAAACCTGGTTATGTTTGTCTGCGAGAAAGTGAATCCTGCGCAAGTGTTTGATCAGGTGCCTTGTCCACTGCAACAACCAGTGTTACTCTCGCTCATACAGCAGCTGTCCGCTAATCTCATCAACCACACGGAGATCAAGCACAAGTAAGACATATTTTCTCGTATTAATATTTGAAGGGTAAATAAACTAACTCGATAAGGTGAAATTTATACTCATGCATCTGTGATGTCGCAAAGGAATGCGGCTAGAGTTCCCACTCGACCTGGAAAAATTGTGGAATTTTGTAAAATTTAATAAATATTCTGGAAAAATGATATGACACCAGGAAAAAATATTTTGGTAAAGGTAAAAAGTGGTAAGGAACTGAAGCATAATTTGATTTTGTTAATATTCAAGTGTTATTTGTGTGAAAGGCAAAATTATGTCAGTGGTGTCCACATTACACATACACATTCAATATGTCCACATCAGTATTATTTATGTAAAAAAGTGTTTCCTGTCAGGTTCCTCATTATTCTAGTATTGTTCATGGAGGAGTTGTCTTCAAGTGGTCTCTAAGTTTTAAGTTTATTGTGCAGAAAATTGTTTTTAAAAATAAAACTCTAGGACTCAAAAATGTAGGCGTTGCCTTGGAATTGAAAACTGTGTCAGTTATGTGATTTTTATTTTTGCTGATCAATTATTTAAGAAATATCTCAATTTACAAGTTATTTAGTTATACTTTATCCAGATATGTACATAGTTTGTCCTGTTGCAAAGAGATATTTTACTTTTGGATATTGTAGGAATGGTACATTTTTGTTCAGATGAAGCTTTGTGCAAACATTGTTACAAAAGTATTTGGAGGTCACATTAAAAAAATTGTGGAAATATACGGAAATTTGAGTCGCGCCGCTTCAAAGCGGAGCGACTTATCTGGTCACTATGGCGTCTGTATGTGTGTATGTAGGTAGGCTTGTTAGCTCAAATACAAAATTTCGAAAATTTCATAAGATCTAAATTAGACACCATTCTAAGCAACTTTGATTTTTGGACCCTGGAACACCCTCCCGGGAAAATGAGATAACTCTAGATTTGGCCCAAAATTTTTTTTTTTAGAAATTCAAAGTCTTTCCCATTTCATAGAATTAACTGAAGCATCTGCTAGCCAATTCTGAAACCCATACATATATTTTTCAGAGACTTCTGGCCATTTTAAAAGTGAATTTTAGTACATTCCTATACATTATACAATTTTCAAATGGCCATAACTCCTAAAATAAGCTAGATAGACACATGGTTTAAAATTAAAATAATCTTTCATATTTGGGCATAAGAACACATTTTGAGCAATTTTCACTTTTGTGAAAAACTTTAGACAGACACAGACAAAATCAATCACCTACATAGGGCATTTTTGGATGACAGCAGATTTGGCTTAACTTCTATCAATTTCCATTTCAAAATCCAGCCTGTAAAATACTAATATATGATGTTTCTTACTCGTTAACCTTCATGCAGGCAAACATCATTCCAAGTACAAGCTAATTCATGCGGTGCGACACAATGCTAAATAGCATTCCTGCTTTGAAAAAAAAATTCTGGAAAATTATTAATTTTGTCAGTCCGGAAAAGTGGGAATCCCGAATGCGTCCATCGCGTTTCCGTTATGCAAGTCTAAATATAAGCGAGGGAAATCGACTTTTCATCCTAGGGTTGTCAATTCGAAATGTTGAACAAGAGCAATTTTTTCACGCAGATACCTTGAAGAAGCTGTTATGAATCTAGACGCAAGCAATCCAGTTACTCGTGAGCACTTGACAACGGTGCTTGGAGCACTCGGCCAGAAGTTGATGGCTTTCATACAGAATCATCCTCAAGAAAAAATGACTAGAAATATTAAAATGTTGCTGATGGCTAGCCAGTCTTTACTGAAATAAAAGATCCCTTCACCTTTGATTTGTCTAAGATGGTGCTATTTTGTCCCGTTTGTGTGGCACAAATACAAATATTTAAGCTTTTTCCTGTAATGACAAAAGCATCTTGAAGACACTGGTTTATATTTTGAAATTAGACTGCAAAATGGTGAACAGCGACATTCATTGGCACCGGTAGCCAAGTGACTTGTTGAGATCACATTAAATAAACAAATCAACATATAACACATTAACCGAACAAAATTAAGTGACCAGTACTCAACATTATCTGTACGTAAGCATCAGATTTGTTCAAAACTTGTTAAAGATTATTTTCTTATTCTGTAAATATATTTTCGCCTCGATCCAATTTTACTCTACCGAGTGTTTAGATTGGCAACACTTTTATTTTGTACGCGTTTAGGTCTTTTGTTAGGTTTTCGTTATGAAAGGATTTAACTAAATTTAAGAAGCGTCATTCACTTTAGACTAACTGCTTTGTTGTTTGATAGCCGTCATGAAATCTGATGGTATATGTTACTCAACCACCAGTGGTGGGACATTTTCTGGTTTATCAGGATGATTTTTCATGAATTTTCTATACCTAAGTTAAACGCTTAGTCAACTAAAGTTTATCGCAGTTATTAGGAGAAAATTTTTTGTGTGAACGAAAACTCTGCTTTAACATAAAGCGAAATCATGCTAGCAAACATGTACATTTCGATTTATTTATTTTTGTAAATTTTGCACACGATAAGAAGTTATTGTAAATTCTGTAAGATGTTTGTAGAAAATAAAAATATTTCCATTTGTTTGTAGCTTTTTTATTTTGGCACAAGACAAAACACAAACGTTAACAGAATGTAAATAAGTTTATTATGTACAATATTATACAACAGCCCAATGGAATGCAACAGCCCCCCAGTCATCGTAGAGTCCCGTGCCCCTTTCCAAATTTGATTAGTATTGCTTTATTACCACAGCTTCTCCCAAGCAAACTTTCCACAGTATTTTGTAACTCGAGTCACTTAACGAAATACAATTGCCGGCTCCCCACAGCCAATAAATCACTTGTGCTGACTAGATTAAAAAATTCCTTTACAGAGAGCACAGTGGAAACGTTCCCCCACTTCAGTTCTATTGAAAGTCTCCGCATTTTGAGAAAAAGAAGTGCTCTTGAAATTTGTGATGGAAAAATTAACATAGAGATCGATTATGTTCTGGAAAATAATCGATGGTTGGCGAAGAAGACGAAACAAAAATAAATCAGATCTTCTCTAGGTTCGTGCAGGATGCTAGCTAGGCGCTCCCGAAGAACTAGCTACAGTCGATGCGGACAACATCTGAAAATAACACGTTTGTTTTCACGTTAGTTACATTTAACTTGCTTTACTTTTAATGGCTTTTGACAATGCACAGCCATTCGCTTCGTTTCTTTCAGAGTACATGAAAATGAGAGTAACACTTACAGATCTGAATACTTGCTGTCCGAAGAAGTTGCTGGCAACTGAAGACATTTTCTTTGATCCCAGCTTACATCTTATGTAACCATAGAAATTTGCACCATTCATTATATTTCCCACACACACCACCATCTGGAATAAAAAAAAAGGTGCTTTCAAATACACCACTGAAGCATGTCTTTAAAACTGGAGTTACTTTGCGAAACCATAGCTACATCGACGAATAATTTCTCATTTCGAGTAAAATGTCAAAATGGACCAAAAATCGAAACAGATGTTTACAGATTATGTATTTAACGTACACATCTCTCTGTTGACATTTTTGATTGAATATAAAGTAATATATACTTACAAACCATTTGAAATTCAGGGTGAATAGAGTTCCAAAAAAGAACACTATCCAGAACACTTGCACAACTACCAGTGAAAACCAGAAAATTCTACTCTCAGTTCCAGTTACTAAACTTTTGGCAGCGCCCTACAGTATAAGTTTTGTTTCCCCTTTAGAAATATGTATCCTGCACATTGTTTTCAGTAAGTACATTTTTTAATTTCTTGACTTGACTATTTACATCATTCTGGTAAATTTTCGTTTAATTTTTGAGTGAATGATTGATAAATTAGGCTTTTGGCATGCTCCTTTTTACCGCCCGCATCCGAAGGACGAGGGAAGGTAATATTTTCAGTTTGGTTGTCAGTTCACAGGGGGGGAGGGGGGTACTCAGATCAGACACATAGCCGAGGGGGGGGGGTTCCCTCAGCTGGGGGGGGTAGCCTGGGGTACCCCCCCACCCTCCAGCTGGGATGGGGTACTCCCCACCCCCCCCCCCCCCCCGGGATGGGACAGCAGAGCGAGCACTTGCTACGCGGCGGGCTGTATGACTTGCGGCGTTGCGTTGTGTTTTTTGAAGGATTTTTAAATGCTAACTTTGCGTGATTCGTAAATCCAGTGGCTTTTCCCATCTTCATCAATGTAATTCCACCATCTTAATCCAACTAGTAACCTTCCTACACGACGAGGAAAAAATAGAAATACATCTATTTCATATAGCATTATATCTGCTCCAATTTAATTCAAAATGTGTTCTCTAACCCAGCTCAAACATCTATGTACATTTACTGTACCTGTGATATTTTTAACAGTCCAGAAGTCCATCGACAATAAAATAACTATCACAACAAAATTGGCGATAAAACTGTCACTGAACCATCCACACAAGAGGTACGCAACAATAGCTGATACTCTGAAGAGCATGTGGAAAAACACGGCCACTGGGTGTCTGGAAAAACAAGTTACACACTTCAAAACTCAAGTATTTAAACTCTTCCATCCAGAGTACTCAGGTACCGATATATACATAGGTACACAATTTATTGCTGCTTCTTGCGAGTCCATAGATCTAATATACGTAGACTAGTTGTCCAGTTTTGTGAATAAAAATAGGTGCCAAACCCCCAATACTAGTTCATTATCGCCCACGATACCCACCTTACAAACTTTCCCCGTATTTCTTCCTCTTCACCAAAGTTCAAAGCAACATCTTCCGTGTCGTCTGTGACAGCCTTAGTTTATAAATCACAATATAAGTAATAGATACTTCAATTAAAACGTGCAGTAAACAATTTCAATGGAATGAAAACAAATAATATTATTTACCATCATGTTAACGTCACCAGTTCTATCGCGCATGCTCCTGACCTACATATCAGAGAAGTCTGCTACAGCCATGTGGTTTATGTGTTTTATGTTTTCGTTGTTACTTGAAAAATAAGGTGGTGGCAGCTCTATTAGAATGTCTGCATGGGTAGTTTGGAACGCCAGACATGTTTTGGGAGTATTTGGTGCAGCGATCATTTTAGAAGGAGCCTTTTACTTTGCAAGGAGTTTGTGGGAAAAATACTTCCAGAAAGACAAGGACACAATCAACCAAATACTGTTCTTCCCAGACCAGAAACCAACGTGCAAAGCCTCGTACACACAGAGACATGGATGTACAAATGTTTCGTGCAGATACGCTCATGAAAATACGTCCTTCAGAACTTTGATGAAGACATTGTTCTCAGCCAGACAGAGTGTCGACCTGTGTATATTTTGCATCACATCTCCGGAGATGAGCGATGCTTTGGTTGATCTGAACCGCCACGGTGTCGTAGTCCGAGTTATTGCAGACGAGGGACAGTTAGATTCTGAAGGATCGAAAGTTGGTTACTTTAGAGCAGAAGGTAAAGATAACATTGGCTGCACTTCCGCTTGTTACGAGTTTAGTGTTGTTTTAGAGCAGAAGTTTTGTGTAAGATGCCATCGCAAGGCATGCATGCCGAGACGTGGATCTTTAAAAGCAGAAGCGTAAACGTCATCCGTCCCTACTCACGGCCGAAACTACATTTGTCAAATGTTTTTGCAGGTATACAAGTTAGACAAAACCATGGATCATCTTTCTTCATGCATCACAAGTTTGCGATAATTGATGGAAAGAATCTTGTGAACGGATCATTTAATTGGACGAGGCAAGCCGTCACTGGAAACAACGAAAATGTTCTGATCACGAGTGATGGATACTTAGTTCAGGCATTTCAGATGGAATTTAACCGACTCTGGAAGCAATTCAACCCTTCGAAAGCTTCATCGTCTTGACAAAGACTGTGCTGTTAAACGGATTTACATGTCAATATTTTCGGGAGTCTTTTAAAAAAAGAAGAAAAATTAAGAAGCAATAAACAAAATGCATGAGGATGCAAAAAGGCTCGTTATTATTACACAAAAAAAACCTAATATATTGCTAATCAAAAAATCCTGGATACACCATTCATTTACTGCAATTCCAGGATTTTTTGAGCAGGTTACATTTATGAAGTGAATAAATAAAACAAACCACAATAATCCAGAGCATACATGGCGATACACAAGTTTGGTGGTCTGCCAGCCTGCATCCACTCGAATCTAACAAAAACTTATTCAAACTTTTCATAATATTAACTTCAACGTCATCTTTTTCACAGAAGGCTCATCGTTATCAGCAGAGACTTAAGATTCATTCACTATTCCGGTTTCTAGAACATTTGTTTGTGCTACCGTAATCTTCTTAGCTAAATCCCAACATCAGACTTGGAACAAGTATGTACGCCTGGAAGTATTTTATCGTTTTCACAGACACTACAAAATGCCATGGCAGTAAAGACAGAAGTCCAATTAAATATAAAATGCCCCCACCAGCAACCTTTCCTGAGTTATCAAATCTTATCAGTCTCGTATTCACCTAGCACACTGAGTTTACTAATTTTCACTTTGTAACTATCATTTATGGACATACCCATAACCATTATGAGAAAACATTTATAAACGGTATTATAAACAAACAGCTCACAGTATGCGAAAAAAATTGATGTGCGTATCACAATATGTTGCGACAAACTGCTGTGCAGTTCAGGATAATTAATATTATGTACGAATAATATTTAAATATCACCAACGTCACACTCGCAATGACAGTCGTAAAATCATCCAGCATGAAGTATTTTACTTTTGGTGAGAAACCTTTGGCTAATACTGCAGTAGAAGACAAGGATTGGTTGCAAAATATTCTGTCTCGCCAATCTGTCACACAGTTAACACATAATGTCCACCAACAGGTGATTGTTCGATGCAATCAAAAACATACAGCAGCATCGCTTTAATTGCACTTCTTTACAAGTATTCTACTGTATATCAGCTCAGTACGTTTGTACTGTGATGTACAGAATCAGCTTTTTTATTGTTATTTGGAAATTTAACAACAGACAAAACAAAATTGGAGCACCTGTTTACAAATAGAAGGCATTTCTATGTTTCATGTATATGGGTGTCTTGTGGGTCGAAATTCGGATTTATTACACAGACAGGAAACTACAAACTTCACACTTATTTACTGAAATTCATTCGGTGGAAAAAAGCACGATAGATACTCTGTCAAATATGAGCGCAACAAAGCATAACACTAAATTGATAACATCAGGACCCTGGAAAGGGAACCACAGTCACCGTTCAATTTCTTAATAGTCGTATTCGAATCCTATACAAATCCTTTTTACGTATAGAAAAAGAAGTGAAAACGAAATCAACTTATTTCGCTTAACACATGCAAACAACTACAGGTTATTAATATCAACTGAACAGGAAAAGTTCCAACCATGTCTCAATAACGACTACAGAGATAACAATCGAATTGGTCAGGTATTTATGAAATTTGACGCGAGATAATTTCATTTCTCTACCGAAACTAACATTCTCACGACTGCGCGCAGATAACGAAAACAAATACAAAGAACTTGTCATGATTAGAAGGTATCTTACGTTCAATACATCCTAAGCCTTCGCACTTGTTTAATCTAATGCATCTTCACTGCAGAAGTTCTAAAGTTTACTTATTCATATTCCTTTCACACGGTGTCACCTAAAACTTTGTAGCATAAACCCTCACAAATTAATTTCCCTTTGGTATTACATGTACAATATTTACACAATATGGAAGTACGCGTACAGTATGAATAAAATTGAAATCCTTAATTTAGGGTCCGTTGTGTCGTGTGTGCCTCTTTAAGATCAAGATTCTGTTAAACGAAGTAGCTGTCCCGATGTCGTCTGAATACTGCAAATAAACATAAGATACAATTCACAGTACAGTCAAAAAATAATATACACACTACTTTCTGGACTCTTGAGAAAGAAATTGACCAGAGTTCGTCAATACAGCTGTGTTACATGTAGGTTTGCAAGTTTAATGGAGCAATAATGGTGGCGAATTGTGCGCAGTTGTACGATAAATATACAGGTCAGGCACGGTTAATTCGAAGTGATTCATCGGCAAGATTTTCCTTTGAATAAAGTGGAAATTTGAATTAAACTATTATCTTTAATTCAAAGTTAGTGTGGAACTTTGAATTAGGAATTATTTTGGTTTAAAACTTTGAATT
>JBCAUG010680326.1:0-13672 GCA_038406175.1 Haplosyllis leylae | reverse complement strand
AGTGTGTGCACTCATGTGGCACTGCCAGCTGGTGACAAACTGAGTAGAATTTGTTCTCAATTAACACGGCGTCAATGGTAAATAGAAAATACTATACAAAATTCCATACGAGAAAAAGGTCGCAATACAGAAACTATTCAAAGAAGGAAAGAATAAAAGAAGAAAAAATTAATTTAAGTATGAAATCTGCATACTCTTATGAATTGTGATTTCTACTTTATTTTCTTCCGTACAAAAATATTTTGTGGATTTTGAAACGCAGCCTCAATTTTCTCAGAAAACAATAATCCTTGGCTTCGCTTCATTTCTGATATTTCATATTCTTACGTCAAGCTGCAAAATAAAAATCTTTTCACAGCCATATATTTCCTTGGAAAGACTACCTGTAAAATGTACTCACTCTTTGAACACGCCTGTTTTACGAGTTCACATTATGCGTCATTACAATGAGCTGTAGCCATTGTTGCCGGCATTATTGCATGTTTCATGTAATGTAAATTATATGGCTACCTAAAGGCTTTACACATAACAATGGTGTCTGTCATTTCCTCTTTTTCAGTTACTGTGTAAAAAGACTCGCAAATGGAAGTTTCTTTGAGGCATTCGCAATAATGCATAGATAAGCGATGAGTAAGCTTTGCCTATTTTTTCTTTAATTGTTACTGAAACTGTGATAATGCTTTAATATACATTTGATACCATCAATTTCTTCAGGCGGCTGAGCCCATTAAAATGCCTCACTTGTAACTGTGTCAATTGTCTGTTTCCTTATTAACCTTGTACCTCATGCTTAGGTACTTCAAGTATATCAGTGTTATATATTTACGGACTGTAACAGAGAGAAGCCACGTAAGGAAAAATGATGGTTTGGTAAAGACTCTTTATGATTTGCGCGAGTTGTTTGTTTTTGACTGTTTGATCAACTTTTCCTGTAGACATATCGTCCATTGAATTTCATATTGTCGGGCAGGGCAGTTTTAGATCCATATTGATCATTGTGATTGCAAATAGAACTTTCTTCCATTTCCTGAAGTAAGGTTGTTGAGACTACATTGTATGCAATGCAATCAATGAATTATTACATGTTTCAGAAAAAAATATCAAAACCATGAGACAAGCGTAGAACATTAAGATCACCTCTCAAGAAACTTTTTCTTCAAGAGGGTTAGTTCATGTGTAGTGTAACCTCTTCCATAACCGCACCATCTAAGCCAAGACTTAATCCTTTAACCCAGACCAAAACACAACCATTAAGCATAAAACCTTCCATCATATTGTTCCATTGTTAGGTGATAAATTGCAAACATCACCATCATTTCAAACTTAAAGAAAAAGTCTACGGTATGTGGCGTTCAACAATGACTTTGAAAAAGATTTAAATTTCTGAAAATTAGTTAAAGCCCAGGTAACGTTGACAGACAATAGCCGGTTTTAACAATGGTTAATCCAACCATCAAGTACAAGGGGTTACATCCTGCAACGTTTTTACATTGAAAACATTACTTGGAAATACAGAGACCATGGCATGTTGTAGTCATCGAGCATATTTTTTCAAAGTTGTAGAAGATATTTTTCTGCTCTAAGATTGCTTCAATTCACATAGATTTGAGAGGGTTCCAAGCGCATATTTTGGAAAATGTTCAACATTTGAAAATGGTCTTCAGAATTCAAGTAGAGGAGACTGGTGTAGCACGGTAAAGGAGGGGGGTCCTTTTTCGTTTAATACTAGCCCTTTATATGTGATACTTGTCTGTAAGTCCATAAATTAGCCCATTATTTAAATGAGAAATATATTAATGGCGTGTTACACCATCGCAGGAGACCTCGGGTCTTTCACAGCATGCTGATAAAGTTTCATTCACGAGAGCTAGTCGTGTACATATTTATGCATAAGCATAATATTTCATGTATCAAGGATGGGTCTCTTTGCTACTGAGTTGAAATGTCAACTGATTTGTGTCAGCTGACTTGTTGCTCAGTACCTTTGTCAGACTCCAATGTGAACTGGTTTTGTCACTTAATTCATTTCAAGACACGCTACATTGTTTCAAAATTAGCTGAAGGCTACGACATATAAAACCAAAAGTGTCCAAAGGAATATTTCACAGGTTTTGCGCAGAAAATAGTAAATTGTAAAGGAATATCAAGAATTATTCTAGCAATCTGGATCACACAGGCGAGAAAGCGCGCAAGGGATCCACCCTGCCTTGAAACCCAGGACAGACGTCACCAGAAGTCCAAAACACGGGTATCAGTAGCCCCACGAAATTTATAAAAACAAATAAGAACAGAATTATTCTAGCAATGGACTTCTGCAAACTGTCGTTGAAGTCACCATCAATATGGATTTAGTGCACACAGTTTTATGCGACTTTTCCACATCGGATGCGCTTGCAGGCTTCTGAATAATGAAAACAAATAAACCTAAGGAAGGAAGGATATCTATCAGTGGAGTATGATTCATGAATTCATTTTATAATCTTGAATCTTCAAGAACTGCGTGTTGCTGTTTAGATTTTTCCAATCCATGCCATGGTGATCAAGAACTATATCTGTGTAACTCTTTGGTGATAGATTCTGCGTTTACCTGTCTCAAAGACATTCCCTTCTAGTGACATATTTTTGGGCTTTCAACAATTATTCAGGACACAGGTGCCACATGTCAAAAGTTTGCATTATTTTTAGTGTGCTGGAGTCACCTGAGTACTTTACTGGTACATTTTCACCGTTAATTTTGAGAATTTTAGGCTAATGAACAAGGTTTGAAAGAGCAATTACCGTGACCTTGATTTTCATTGCATGGTGTCTCTTCTTGTGGCATTGGAACTGGGCCTACGGTTCACACCATTTTACAAGGTCAAGGTCAATTAAAGAGAATCCGCGTAATAAGGTCAATACTAAGGTCATTTTGAGTGCAATGGAGGAAATTAGGTTATGGTCATGCAATAAAAACCAAAAGTGTTACATGAACCTCTATGCAATGAGAAACCAAGTGCGTAACACCTAAAACCAACACAATGTAAAAGCATCACTTCGCGCTCCACAAAATAAATACAACACAACATGAGTCACCAGACTTATGCTTCCTCGCTCCATAATATCAGTTAATAACACTAAGACATATGTTGATAAGAAATAGAAAGAAGTTTCAAATGTACCTTCCCTTTGTGTCTTTACTCAGAAGAGATCAATTGAAAGAAATGCACTTAATTTTGAGATTCGCATTGCATTAGCATTACACCTTGAGCGGGTTCAGAAAAAATGTCTGTAAACCATATTTCATGCGTAACGAGAATTTTAGGAAACAGCCAAGGGATTTGAAAATGTGTTGGTGTGCAGGGTATGGCTAAGCCGACATCATAAAAAGTGAAACAATGAGAAGAAAAAGAACACAATTGGTGTGGGGTCATTTATGGTTCCAGAAAATATTATTTCCAGCCATTTGTGGTCCTTCCCTTGTTTAGCAAGAAACCCAAAATCTAACCAATCTAACCCAAATAACTAATCCTTGCAATGGCCAGAGGTTTCTTGCATTTAACTATCCAATACTGGCCAAAGCTGTTTGTGTTTTACGTATGCAAGGCAATTTTCTTTTTGTTTTTCTGCAGTTTGATAATCCAGTGTATGAAGCCTCAGACGGGGAACTGTATTACCAGAAGAATGGCGAAGTGGAACACCAATACACAGTGTTTCGTGAAACACACGAAAACGACACAAAAGTAAGTCTGTCCAAATGTGTGTGTTCAAAATATAATACTAAATTACAATTCAAAAATACAAACATGAATGCAGTGAGGGGTCCAGTGAACTCCACCCATGCTTTCCACCTTGTCAAAAGAAGAAGAGAAAAAAATTGTTTGATTTCGTGTCTTTTTTCCTCCCTCCCTATTGTTTTTCTAGTTCCGCCACTGTAAATAACCAAAAAATTGTTTTGCGTTCACTTTTTCTAGGAATTCACACCTGGGTCTAAGTTGACGTTTACTCAAGGAAGGCGGTGTGGAGTCAAACGAATTCTTCTAGTCATTGTCCTACTCCTCTTACTGGCTGGATTAGCAGTTGGAATCTACTTTATTGGTTTGTACGAAGGGCGTGTTTATTAATATAAGCAGTAATATAACTCGATGATCATTTCAAATTTCAAGACCTTCAACTTATGTAGTTGACAAACTCTCTTCTTTCATTGCTTTCACTATGTTGTACCAAAGTGACAAAACTTTCGTCTTGTTCTTTTAGTTCATGCTCTAACAAGAGAGAAAAAAGTCACGAAGGAATCTAGTAAGTTTTGTTACCTAATTGTCATTGCCATTCAATAATGCACAAACGTCTTTTTTCATTTCTGATGCATAGAAGTCATACTAGATCAAAAATATGATAAATAATCATCAGTTATTTTTGACAAGTTTTCTTTTTGCAGGATCCAATGCTGTAGAGGGTAGTATAAAATGTGTAGACTTAGGTTACACATCAGATTTAGAAAATCCTAATTCCTCAAAATACAAAGGTCTTGCCACTGAAATTGAATATCAGGTGAGGATTATTCATTTGATACACTTTGATACGACTTGTTGCTGTTGACTTTGTTGCAGGAATTTGGCAGTAGCCAATGGTAGTAGTCTCACAAAACTTTGAAAAGATGTTCAAGGCAATGTGAGTTAATATGGTGATATCCATTTCAGCTTCAATTGTTATTCCGTAATCATTCCTTGTATGAAGATTATTTATCATCCAGTGTTACAGGATTTAGGTAAAGCAATTAATTATATCTATTTTTCCATCTGATATATATTGATTTTCTTTGTTATTTATTAGACTAGTTTAATGTTATCCTTAGAAAAGTTATATTTCTTTGGAACTGCTTATTTTTTCAGTCAAGGCAGCGTTATAGTCAACTTTGTCATCAACTTTAGTGAAGAATACACAGAACAAGAAATCATTGACCTCGTAAAAACTGCATTCGATTCAGGACTGAAGTCCCCTACAGGCGACAGCGCATTGTTAGGAAGATATAATGTTCAAGTGTCCTCGCTTGAACTAAATGGTAAAATATTTCTTTTGACTGATTTTAAAGATAATTTAGAAAAAATAAGAACTGGCGTTTTATCATCACTTTCCCGTGCACATTTTCTGATGTATTTCGTGATTCGGGAAGCAGCTTAATTTAAAAAGATGGTTTGGATATCCTCTTTCAGCCTTATACAAAGAACCATCCATTACGCCCAGTACTCAGAGCCCACACATCACCTCGACTAGCTCATCTAAAGTAACTTCCCAAACGGAAGTGACATCCCGGTTCACCACCGTCCATCCAGCATTAACTACAAAAGGTCCAGCGCCTGGCAGAACCACACAGGGTCCGCAACGCCAGTAAGTTTGTTCGATCTAATCCACAAAAGCAGATAGGACTGGCGACCTCTATCTTAACCGTCTGAGAAATTCTGGATCCATCATTTTGTCCTTCTTCTCAATCAATCAGATGTAAAGAACGTTTTATGCAAGGCGCGTTAAAATGATGACGATATAGCGTTATTTGTTTTACATCTGTAGGACAACGACTCCAGTATTCCGTTCAAACCCAACATTTTCCACCGTAGTAAGACCAGTTACCACAGAAACTACCCTCCCACAGGGCCTCATTACCTCAATACCTCCAGTGCGTACCGTACACACAACAACACCACCTCCAGTGACTCCTGTCACAAACCCATTTCGTAAGTTTCACTGCTTTTACATTATTCCTTTGTGTTCGTGTAGTTTGGTCACTAATTTTTTTGCCAAACATTTTTATTCACCTGTATTATTTAGCAAATATTAATTGCTTACTTGCTCCATATCGTAAAATACAGACCAAGATATTGACCGAGGCGCTTCAGGGCTACTGACCAATTAAATTGCTTTAAAATCATTATTGACCACCTGCCAGATAATATTCTGATATTTTTTTTATTCCAGCTGTGTGTGAACCAATCAGGGCCACCACTTGCCAAAATGAACAACAGGTGCCATACACAACTGCAAGATTCCCCAATGGTATGCAACATGGCACTCAGGATGAAGCTATACAACACCTTTCAGACTATGACAACCTTATCAATTCTGGATGTCACCCCTATGCAACTAGATTTATCTGCGCAATGCTCTTTCCCCGTTGTGAACAAGCGTCTCTTTATTCTTTGCCTTGTCAGAATCTGTGTGAAGGTAAGAAATGAAATTTCCAAGGTCTTTAGTTTCTTGACCAAAGTTTTAGTATCTCTAAAAATGCTTTAAAACTAAATAGGTAAAACTGGATGAAAGACTTTTAGTACATTAAAGTGAAAGAAATCATTCTGAAGATAGTGCCGTGAAATCTAAAGTTACATAAATGTGTAAAATATTTTCCTCAAATTCTTTGTAACCTTGCGTAATGGTTGTACAACCCGCGGGGTCTATAATATAACAAAAGAAATGAAATCAGTTCTGCACACACATTTATTCAAGATGGCACCGTCGTTTACGCGGACACGACACATCGTGTACGTATGTCGTTTCCATGTCGTTTACATTTACTGCGGACTTATTATAATATGCCCCAAAACTTCAGTAAAGTTTTGAAAATGAAAGTTCCACAAAGGCGGATGCCGTTGAATCATCCCTTTGGTTTACGTTTCATATCTAAAGGTGTCACAGCCCTTTGAATTCCTATGGTAATTATAACATTGTTAATAATTTAAATATTAATTATTTTTTGACAACACACAACTTTAAACCATTCGAACCATTGCTCCTTTGTCAGTTAATCCCCCTTGCTATCACTCTACGGATATCTGCCTTGGTGGTCAAAATCTTACTGAGCATTATGAGGGAAATTTTGGACAAAATTACAAAATTCAACCATAATTTTGGTTTTTTGATATTGCAACTGTCACCCGCATTCATGAACGAAATGACATGTACGACAGGATTAGAATAAAAAAAAGTCTGCAACTTAATGAGTTGTGTACACGCCATCTCTAGAACAGCAATCTTACACCAGCAGGAAATGTGCCAAGTGTCGAAAGGTATGCTAATAATCTGAAACAAAAGCAAAAGACTAACTTTTTTGCTGTAAAGCTACCAAGAAAAACGTCAAAAGTTGCGCAATAAAGTAGCAGGTTACACAGTGGCAATCGACTAACCGTATGAAAAAGTGTTTTCTTTGCAACCAGTGGCCTGGGATGATTATTCTAGACTTACTCCTTTCACCCTTTTTGCTTCAGTCATTAAAAGTTACTGTTGTCCTAAGTTTTCTTGTGTCACTTTTTATGTCACGCAAGTGAAGTGACAGACACAATTCAAGACGGCAAGGGATAAATTATTTCAAAGGTCTTTACTTTTCCTTTGAAATGAATGCCAGCAATTCCTAAAGTTATCACTTAAGGGTTTTGTAACGAGACGGCAACTGGCATACAGTTTAGTCTCCGCAATAGGCTGCGGTGTGGGGTGAATAATGTACAGACTGTTTTTACCTTTTGTACATGCGTACGTATTTCGGGTGGGTTGGAGTGCTAATGTAAACAACCCATTTTGCACCTGTGTACAGAAGGCAAATAACATTTCACACACTACCCCCACTTCATATATTACCTCAGTTGTAACATTTCAGTTCTTGGTAAGAAAGTTTTACATGCCGGTCCATCCATGTGTATCCGCAAAGGAGACTAATGATGCACAGCATTTCATCTATCCCAAGTTTAGACATTTTCTACTGGCTCCTCTATCTTTAAAGGAGCCGGGGTAAGGAAATTGTTCACGCGTCACTTGCCCCTCCAAATTAGTACAAACTTGAAAAGATATGGACACATTGTACACGACTACCAAGACCATCGGTACATGAAGCATTTTCCTTTTGTTCAAATTGAAGAAAACTTTAGAGAAAACTTGAAAAAGTCTGTTGTGTGGTTTCTAAGACCCTTATTTGGACTTTTGGATTTCTCATCAATATCTATTCATATATTTGGTCAATGTACTACTGAAGCAATGTCATTGTGATTGACTGCTCAGCAAAACAGTTTAGTTTGGTTATCTAGTTGTGACTCGAAAATGAGGTGAGCCAATTGCCCTTGAAAGCTTAATTCGGCTTCAAATTCCGTACTTGACACAGTTGTGTTCTGAAATAGACATATATCTCATGTAACTTTATCATATTTCTTCCACAGGCGGCGATGTCAAGTGCTTTACTCCGACACATTTTGACGAAGCCCAGACTGAGTTTGCTCAGAGAGCCTGCTCCGTCTACATCTGGGACACGAACAACAGGATGACATATGACAATACACATCTTCCCGTTCCCGGAGAACTTGAGGATCTTCAAGCTAAAGCAATGGAAAGCGCTAACGTGTCAAAACCAATGCAGCTGTACTACTGGCTCATAATTGAAATAATTATTGTGTTCGCGGGGTACATGTTAACCAGATTGGTGACATTGTGTTTGTCTTCTGCGGAGTTGGTGGTTCATCATGTCATCGCAATCGCTCTGAGAAATAAGCAATCCATGACCATTTCCCTGAAGGAGATCGATTCAGAGCAAGAACTGTCAGAAGACATGAACATCACTACAAGGCAAAGTTTGGTGAAAATTGCAAAGGGCAGGCTCATATTCATCGTATATCTTCTGGTTGAGATTCTCCTTTTACTGATTTGGTTTGGTTTATCGACAAATGCACTTATTGTCCAAACACAAAGGCAGAAGCTTGCCGAAGCTGACACAAGTAATGTAATGTGCGAATTCAACCTCAGCAAACTCGGTAATAACCAAAAATACGTAACTCAGTGTCAGCTGCCCTTAATGAATAACTTAGCAATGGTATCAATGGCTAATTCTGCTATGTGTATTGCTGTTGCTTTGTTTCTATTAATTCACATTCTGTACACTGGTCTTGTAGCACCCTTTCTAAGCAAGGGACCAATGGACGCAATTTTGAGACAAGTAGGCGTAAAACCTTTATCGGGGGCCTTTTCTGACCTCACTCTTCTTGCGATGCTACAGGACCAAACATTGCACTAGAAAGCACATAACCCCTGAAAAATATTCGCAAATATATCTTTCTACCTTACATTACGGCGCCATAAAGCACGCTATTTTTATCATGTACAGCTTGTCAGATCACTTGTATCAAAAAAAAAAGATGGCATCTCAAAAGCTGAAAATATTTCTTATTTTTCAATATTAAAAAGTCTTTAATGTATGAACTGTAGCAAAACCACAATTTTTTTTGCCTTTTTTGTCCTTTGCACTTTGGTTCATGAAGAAGACAGACGAAACCGCTGTAGAACCAAATTAGCCGTAATAAATTACAATTAAACCAAAAACTGTGGTGGTGTTACAGTTCATTCACTTGTTATTCTGTAACTGCATCCTACTGGATCCACCACACTCTCTTGAGGACAAGAAGAAGAAAATTAAGCACTTACCACTGAGGTTGGGCAATGAACTATTGAGCAATATTAAAAAGAATTTTTTCATGAAATTTAAATTGTTGTCGTAAAATTGTAGTAAAGTTCGAGGACAGTATTTGGTAAAATATTTTACAAATAGATATCCTAGAACAATTCCACCGTCTGTGTAAGTCTAAAATATATCTCAACAGTGTTCAGCTAAGTAATGCCATGTCATTATTTGTTCTTAGAAATATTCTTGTGTCAATAGCACAAGTGAGTCATCAAACTTTGAATGACAGTTACTTGAAAGGTCATAATATACACCATATATTATATACAATGCAATTTGCGCAAGTAAACGAATATCTCGTGTTGTTCGAGAATTCGAATGCTTTTTTTCATGGGTAAAATGTAAATCTATATATGTAAAGTGCAAAATGATTAAACAATGAGTACACAACCTGTATGCGGGTTAATTACACTGTTGATGAGCATGTATATAAATGTTTCATTTCACGATATTCTTTACTTCTAAACCAGTAAAACGAACTTCTTTTATGAACTTGAACAAAAAGCGCTCTTCATGTTGAGAAATGTTCTTAATGTTTTTATTATGCACAAATAATTGTCAAATGTCAATGGACGTACTTGTTTCTGCCTCGGGAGGTGGATTTCCAGTCAGTTGAAGTTTTCAGTAATGTGACCTGTCACCAACATTTTCACATCACCTCGTGTGCACTTGATTGTGAAATGCTGACGAATCAAAAATATCACCTCGCACACTCAGAAACAAGTACGTCCAATGTTTTATTAATTTTTTTTGACAATTTGTAATGTTTCAACAGAAACAATGTAATTTCGTCACAACATTCGCTAGTTTTTTAATACAGAAAATAAACTACATAGTAAATGTTCCTTATCACAGATATTCTCACTCTAGTAGCTTGAAGCTTTGTCGAAAAGTTGTAAAAGAAAGCTTGAGCTATTTCAGGAAGAAGCTGACAATTTAAATCTAAGTAAAATTATTGCGTCATACATTCCTAGTATTCTCTGGATCTGAGTCTTCTGGCTTCTCTTCAGTATTATCAATACTCGTGAGTGAACTGGATACTCTGATAATTCTTGGTGAGACGGGATTTGAGTTCGCTCTTGACGCACTATCAGCCTCAGAATCTTCAATGGTTTCATACAGTGTGTAAGGAGGAGGTGGCGTCCTCTCGACTCTATTGTCACAAGAAACGTCATCTGGTGGTGGAAGTAGGTCTCCACCGGACGCCGGGTTTACCCCTTCATCCAATGAAAACGCCGGATTTTCTGTTCCAGATGAAGTACCCCCAAAGTCTATGTCTTGATATTTGGGTGGGTCTTTGGCATAATCCGGAGGTTGGAAGGCATGAATACTGTTTGGATCAAACACTTGTTCTCTTGCTGGTGTTTCTTCCATTTCTATTGTAGCCACATCAGCATTACCTGTTTACATTCAAGACAAGGTTTACGTTTTATTTAAAGTATATAACATGGCGTGATCTGAAATTGTAATTCGGATTGAAATATAGGACTTCTAGGCCATAAATAAAAAAGAGGAAATTATTGGCTATGAAACAAAACCCTTACCTCTTCTCCTTCTCCGAGCTTCAACTTCTGCCCGCATAAATCTTTGGTTTGATTTGTGCGCAAAACACTGACAGCAACATGCCGAAACAGTCAACAGAAGCACCACAGTACCCAACATAGCCAAGGCCATCTGCCAACTATTAATAATCATTCAATGGAATTGTTAAAATATAAGTTTGATTTTCCTGGGCTGAGAATTTTTATTGCTACTTATTTCAATTTTCCGGATTTTAAAGTCGTTCTTGAAAGTCAAATATAGAGTCTTTTGCTATGGTTATCCATCGATTTGGGCATTGTCTTGGGTGTGAATTGACTCCGAAGAAAGATGAAATAGAAGCATAAAACAACATGCAAAATCTCTTTGGAAATGTCCCTCTTGGCAAAAAACTGTTGTTGTTGACAGTTTTTGTTTTATAGTTGACTTTATTGTTATACCTTGCCAGCTGGCTGGTCGGGAAAATGAAAGGATTGTTTTGTGGGACTGGATGAAGGGCCAATAGAAGCTCTTTGGAAGGGATAACAATGCGAAAGGGACGGTTGAATTCAAATTTTGGGAGGCACGAATCAATGCTTAACATCAAAAGTTACTTAACTTTTCTTCACGTAACATCGAGCAATTACACACCTGGTAATCGCGTGTCTTTACTGATTCGAGTTTTTCTATAATTCGTCTATTTCTGCCAAATTCTGGCAGCACTGTCAGAGAAAAGCAAAATAAAAAAATTGTCCCTGGTAGGGATTGAACTCAGGACCTCTTGATCATCACTCTAATGCTCTCCTGACTGTGATAGATACCTGCAGGAGATATCTGAAGTAAGCTTTGTTTCGTGCACCACTTCACATTTTGGACTGTAATCCTTTTTAGAATCAATAGAGCATGACTTTATAAAGCCATGACTATTCAGACTGGGAACTTAATGGTGACTTAGTTCAGTAAGTAGAGCATTGGCATGATCAAGAGGTTTTTTCTGACGCTTCAGTCTTCTACAACAAATATCAAGAAGTAAAGAATTTCACTCTGGTAATTCATTCCACGTGAGATGAATAATATTAGATAATCCATTTTATGGGTTGTACCCCATTTCCATCCCATAATACTTCCACTGGTCCCATGCTCTTTCTGGTGGGTACCTCAGTCCCAGGACAGGTCAGGATGAGGGGCACCCCAGGGTACCCCCTGGCCAGGTTAGGACAGGGGTTGTGCACCAGGGTACCCCCATCCAACGTTGGGGTACCCCATGGCTAGGTCAGGACGGGGTGGGCACCCCAGGGTACCTCCCATCCAAGGTTGGGGTACCCCCGGGCAGGATGGGGTACCCCGCCCCCATGATAGGACAGCAGAGGGTGGTATGCCTCTTGCGTTCACGCAGGAGGACTTTCTTGTTCTTGCATTGATGTTACAGCATAAGAATGAGGAAAGAATGGTCTCAATAGTAAATTGTAAATGTATCCAGTTTGCTGGTCACTGGCAGTTATGTTTTACGATATGAGCATAAATACTTACTTAAATATCCACCAAGAGTTGGGACATATGGGTCTCTCGTCAAAGTCGCAAGTGATGTCTTGGCTTTCGTTGGCACAGCAGTAGCGTTCATACTCGGACCCACAGCAATAGACTTCACCTTCATCTTCACTATCACTAGTCTGTGGACAGTCGAAAGCCGCCATGGCGTCTCCGCTCTTGTCGCAATACGCCTCACACCGTTTCGGCGGTCCGTTTAAACAACTCTTCGTTGTCGTAGCCATCGTGGACTGACTTGAAACTGTGGATTCAATTTTCAAGTTTTACATCTGAGAAATTGCTACGCTTTACTAGGTAGTCCCTGCTAAATTCTATTTTACTTTTAGTCTTCGTGCTTACTCCAATTTTAGTTAAATGGATCTTAGCAAATCAAAAGTATTCCAAGATGTTCATTGTTCTGTTGAACAATGAAAGTCTATGAAAATAAAAGAAAGAAAACTACTCTTGAATAAATGTATATATTACCTGTATAAATAAAAATGAGCAATAACACTGCCTCAACGGCAGGAAATTTGTCAACCAACATCTTGTTTGCGGTATCCTATTGCAAAGTAAAATACCAACTTCTGATTGTGAATATGTTTTCTTCTCTAATAACTACAAGTGATATTGCGGCTGGCTGTACCATTGTATTTACTTACTCTTATCAGTGATAAGGAGAAGAATAGAGATAACAACAGACTTCAGTTGTCACATTCATATGGACGAGGTCATGGACAGAAATATATGTAGTTTAGTTTTAATTATTGGAATCGTGATATTATTACCGACCACGTACGTAGTACGAGGGAAGGTAATGTTTTTACAAGAGTTTGTCTGTCCACGGGGAGGGGGGGTCCATCCACAAGCCACCTAACCTGCCCTTCCCCCGTAGACAGACAAATATCTGAAAACATTACCTTCTCTTGTACCTGCGCCCGTCAGGTATGTAGGTAACTTGCCCCGCCCCCAGAAGGACTCAGGCAAGAAGGACAAGTGGAAGGACTAATGAGGAAGGATGACCAGCAAGCCTAAAATGACAAGGATGGGGAGGGGTGTGGTGTGCCTCGTAATGTTAATAGGAGGCTGTTGTCGTGGGGTCAAAGAGACAAGTGAACACGGTGGTGGTAGGCGTGAATGCTGGTTTATTGCAGGGGATCAAGT
>JBCAUG010680215.1:0-13673 GCA_038406175.1 Haplosyllis leylae | reverse complement strand
GAATGCTTGTTTCTGAAGCCATATTGACTCCTGTAAATACAAGAATTTTTTTCTAAGAAGCTGTACGTTCTGCTGTATATTATTTTTTCTAGTAATTTTGAGATGGTTTGTAGCAGTGATATAGGCCTGTAGTTGCTTGCTACATCCTTGCTTTTTCCTTTATGTAAGGGCACTACATTGGCCTGTTTCATTAATTCGGGAAAAACCCCTGATTCTAGGGATTGATTGAATATCTTTGCAAGGGGTTTAGTGATGGATTTGCTGAGTTTTTTCAGAAGAACGTTACTAATAGCATCCCAACCGCTGCTCGGCTTGTTGGGGAGTTTATCAATGAGTTTCCTTATTTCATTTTCATTAGTTGGGAATTGATAAATGCTGTTTTTATTTGAATCAATCTTATTTAAGTAGTAATCTGGTGCGTGTAGTGGATCAGGTATTTTGTTAGCAAATGTTTTGCCCACTGTTGAAAAATATTTCCCAAATTCATCAGCAATTTGCTTGCTGTTGTAAATCTGAATATTCTCCACTGTAAGACTATCTACTAGTTCTGTTTTGTTTTTTGTCTTTCTTATAATTTCATTTATCATTCCCCAGAGCTTTTTAGTGTCCGATTTCAATGAAATGTATTTATCATGGAAGTAGTTCATTTTTGCTTTTCTTTTTATTTGTTGTAGTGTGGCTCTGTAAGCCCTGTAATTTTCTACATTTTGCGTGGTAACATTGTTGTTACCTAGTTTCAATGTGGATTTGTATAAATCTTTTTGCCTTTTCAATGATTTGGCAATGCCTTTAGTTATCCAAGGCTCACGGTGTTGGTTCTTTTTAGTAAGAATTTTTCTTTTTGGTGCATGTCTGTCCAGGGCAGTAGCAATTTCCTGCATGAGACATGTAAAGTTACTGTCACAACTGTCATGTTTTAACAGTATATCCCAGTCAAGATTGGAAATATCACTATTGATCTTCTGTATGTTTTTGTCTGTAAGTTTTCTTTTTAGGATCACTGCTTTCTCTACACTAGTTGGTAATACATTGTCAAATATACTTATACATGGTAGATGGTCACTCAAATCATTTATCAAGATTGAACTATTTTGGGACCTGTACAGTTCATTTGAACAGAAGATGTTATCTATTAATGTTGCAGTAGTATGGGTTATTCTAGTCAGTTTTGTGATGCATGGCATCATACCTAAGTTGATATTGGACTCATAAAATTCCTGTGTATTTCTGTGACTACTGCTTTTGAGTAAGTCCAGGTTATGGTCCAGTCCTATTGCGAGTTTTTTCTTTTCCTCGAGTATCTTTTGGTATAGTTCTTTATATTTCGTAATAAAAACATTTTGGTCACTATTTGGGGCTCTATAGCCACTTATGATGACTATGTTATCACGATTGCTTTTTAATTCAACAACGATATATTCAAAAGGCGTCTCATCAGTTTCTAAGTCATATCTCCTCTTATATTTGAGGTCATCTCTGATGAGTATTGCAACGCCTCCTCCTTTCTTTCCATGTCTTTCTTTACTTTCAATGTTATATCCGGAGAATGATAACAAATTTTTAGTCTCTTTTCTGATCCATGTTTCGCACAGAAGTACAACATCTACTTTATTTGCACATTCCTGTAACACCAATCGGGATAAGTCGTCTTGTTTGTTTATTACTCCTCTTATATTAAGTTGGAGTATTGCTAAGTCTTCTTCATTTTTTTCTAGATTTGGTAGGTCATTGTCTGTTATATAGTTACAGGTGTCATTCAACAATAAGTCTTGGTCAAGCTCAGTGGTAGGTATATCGTGTTTGACGATGTTACCACGCGTAGTGATTTTTGGGGTTAGGCACATTTGTCGAGTGTCGAAGGTAATTTTGTCTACAACAAATGTTTGGAATAATAAGGTAAACAAGCACAATTGAATGATACAATGATGAGGATGATGATAAAAATAAAAATAAAAAAATAAAAACTGTTATGGCAAGAAACTTTATACGGACTTTGCAATTGATGCGCATCACTGATTTCATCTAATTAGTGACTTAGTAGAGACACATTCTTAATTAATTTAGGATTTTGCAATCTCTTGATTTCTGGCACCAGGAGTGTGAGTTGTCCTTGAACTTTTCAAAACATATTTGGAGGAAATAGTCCCTTTGTGGAGCTCCAGATATCTGCTTTGGACTATTGATTTCGTTTGCCCTGGTTTTAAAATCAAGGGCGGATCCCCGTGTTGTTTGCTTCATTACCTGTAAGGAATTCCTGAGATTCCACTCTAGTGCCACACCTGCCGACCTCTTGGTGGCCAGCTTGGTAACCGAGCCTTTTTCAACGTATCACTATCTCTTGAACTTCCTTTTCTGACATGATTTTGTTTCTTAAATCATATTTCTTCATTACAGCATGCAGTGCATTTTGTGATAAATGCAGCGACCCCGGAAAGTGTGACTCCGCTGAGTGCAAAGATAGCTTTCACCCGTACGACAGTGGTAATGAAACATGTGGAGGTACGTGTCATTCGAGTTTTCTTATATTTCGTAATTTTCTGCCAAATCCTGGCAAAATTCTGCCAGCATTGATATTCAATGGTTGCGACCTATTGTATGTCAATGCTGGCAGGATTCTGGCAGGATTTGGCAGAAAATTACGAAGTATAAAAAAACTGGAATATTGTGCTTATTTTAGGAGAATCTGTCGGCCTTTATTTGGCTGTATTTTCTGCTAGTTCGCAGCCAGTGATTCCCTACGTGAAGTCGATAAGTTCGAATTTAAAAAATCTCGAGTGCTTTGAATATTATTCTAAATTCAAAGATCTTTACTACGGTAATTACTGTAATTACTGAAATTTCCTGGACTAGTAATAGTGTACCATAGCAAGTTGATTAATTAATATAAGTCAACAGTTTTTAGTCAGTTAAAGTTAGTACACTAAAAGTAGTACTACTGAATTAATGGTAATGCTACTATTGTTGGTGTTATCATTGTTGGTGAACTGCTTTTAGTGCCAAACTAATTTGAGTTCACCAACTATTTTCAGTTGTACCAGCATTGATTTGTGAAATTACAGTAATTACTGTAAAGACTTTTGAAAAAACTTGACTGTAATGCCTGAAGTAGTTTCTCTCTTTTAATTTTCAGATTGTTCTCCAAAGTGTGCAAGTGGTTGCAGTAATAAAGGAGTAGGGAAGTGTGACGAGTTTTGTGAATATGGCTACTACATAGACAGTAACGATGTATGTCAAGGTTTGTTTCACCATAGGAAACATAATTACTACCTACAACGTGGATCCTTTACAGCAGAGGTTGAGGTTGAGATATTTTTTCCCAAAAACATACTCGACAGTTTAATTGAGTATGTTAAGTTTCACAAACATATTCAATTTAACTGTCAAGTATGTTATTAGTGTCAGTACTGCAGACTACCAAACATACTTGACAGTTAAATTGAGTATGTTTGAAGTACTTGCTTGCCTGAACCGGGTATCCGGACTATGAAAACATACTCGATTTAACTGTCGAGTGTGTTATTTTTTCCGATATCTCAACCTCAAGTAGAAAAGATCACCCTACAACAGTCAAATTTAGTGCAAAATGATGTCTCCGATCATTCGTCAAAGAAAAATGCTATTATGTAACTTGACCTAAAAACGAAAGTAATTAAGCAGTCAAAATATTGGCAACATTTCTATCGAATGGAAGAGGCAGGTCACGATGGATTTACCCATTTCCAAAACTGTTGAAATTTTTTATTGTTTTAGAAATGTAACTTCAAACTGATAGTGAGATCTTTTTTTTTTTGAGTTTTGAATACAAATCTGTGTAATATTTGCACATCACTGGGGTATATTTCACTAAAATCAAAATCAGGACCCCCCTCCCCCCGACAGCACAATATCCGCACATCTTGGTGATGTAACATCATAACTATGGATTCTTAATTTCTGTAGCTTCTACACAGCACAGTGTAAAATCTGAATATCTTTAAGGTCTAATCTATCAAATTTCTTATAATATAAAAATGGTCAACAAAAATGGCTTTTTACTTATTTATTTATTTTTTGAACTGTTGGCAGCTTGTAGCGTAGAAAAGTGCGAGATTTGTGACTCCGATCCTACGAAGTGCGATCAGTGCCCATCCGGAATGACTGCCAACAGCGACAAAACTGCGTGTCAATGTAAGTGAAATAAGCATTGCTACCTAGAACAAGAACCAAATGAAGTCTTTAAAATTTGAAGGAGACTTTAGCTGTTTGATTATTTTTTCAGATTGCTCGCGACATTGTCTCCAATGCGACGTGAACGGTGCGGGATTCTGTGACAAGTGCAATCTGGAGTGCGGACAGCCATATGACCTGTTGGTGAGATGGCGGTGAAAAAATTGCATTTCGTCTAAAAACCAAAATCAACGACCGTTTATGTCCTCTCTTTGTCTTTACTATAATGACCCCTCCCCCAAAAGAAAGAAATGTAAAATTAGAAATACAAATAGCTCTTCACATGCCACAGCTGACAATTCTCCCGTTTAGTTGTGTGAATTTTTCAATACTTGGAAACTGGCAATTGAAAGGGGAACATTCTCAGCTATAACATTCAAAGGGTTAAGACCTTTATGTTTTCAAACAGGGCCAAGGATTTGTACTTTGGTGCTATGGATACTTTGTCAACTCGAGCAACCTGTGCGAACGTGAGTAAAAGATGCATATTTTTGTAATCCACTTGAAGCCAATTTGTTAATTTTAACTCGACTCTTTAATTTGTGAAGATAAAATGGTGATGTGACATTACTTTGGGACTCCACTACACAAATGGGAAATTCCTGATGAACATTCAAAAGAACGAATAGAAATACTTTCTACTAAACCTATTTATTCTAACACAAAGTCATGCACTGGGACAGGAGGAGATGCTACAGAGAGATGCACAGTGCCAGGGCCACTGGCATCAGACTTCAGGAAGAGAGTTGCAGTTACCAGACTAAGTTTATATTTCTCCTGTAGATAGCACCATCCTCAGTTTCCATTGTGAAAGAGTTAGGTTCCTGAAGACATTCTCTAATCCAACCAGAACTCCAATTCTTGTTGTAAGGATCCTCATGCCATGCTGCCTGTCTAGGTTCTAGATCCAACTCTGTGGTAGAATTTTTTTCTTCTGTTATAATTCTCACCTTCTTTCTGTGCAATCTGCTCTCTGATAAAACTTATTCTATCTTTTATGAGCTGCAATGGTAGAACTGATAAGTTGCTCCTCATTTTTCTGCTGAACAGAATTTCTGAAGGGGATGAAATAGTGTTAGATACGGGTGTAGATCTTTGTTCTTCCAGGTGGAAATATCACTGCTTGTTCTGAAGAATTGCATTTTCTATCAGAAACTCTAACCATGGACTCCAGAAAGTCATTGCATTAGGGGGAATGTGGTGAACTCATCCCATGTTCAATTCCTTATTCTTCCATGTGGAATTTAAATTCTTCTGAGATATATAGCAAGGGCCATAATCTGACTTGAATAAGTAATGCCTGCGATACTCTGAAAACATAATTCCAAGTTCCTTGATCAGTGCTCTAAAAGTGCCCCATGTAAAATACAAAAGGAATAAATATGTAAGTACATTTTGCTAAAAAACAAAAAACAAAAAGAAGATTACATTTTGCATTCTTGGCTAGACAACTTTTTTATGTTCCTTGGACCATGGTGTCTTACATCTGTAACAAACCTTACCTGTAGAATTAGAATTCTGTGTTGTGGCACTGGAAGTACTTGTAAAAGATCCATTAGAGGCCTTGGATTTATCTCCTTTTGAACCTGATTTCTTTTTGTCATTGCAAGCATAGTGGACATTCTTGGTTATAGAATCAATATTCTGGAGTAACTTGGATGTGCAGTCTTTGGTCTGCAGAATGTCTAACACCTCCTGTAACATTGTCTTCTCCTTTTCTAATGTCTTTGGCTTGAGTATTAGTACATCCAGTGATTAGAGGTGATTAGAATATCTCTGATAATTCTATCCCTAGAAGCTCCATAGTTCAACCATACTGTACACTTTGGTGATCCATTCATTCAAAGACAAAGAACCTTGCTTGGATTACTTGGACCAAAGTTCTATGATGGAGATGATCTTGTTGGCTTTTGGTTTGAATTCTTCCTCTAGAAGATCCCAGCAAGTTTGAATTACATTGCCTGTGGAAGTATCATCAGTACAGTCCAATTTTCCTATATCTTCCAATTTTTGAATGAGTTGAAGGGCTTCTTCTCCTAGCCAGAACTTTAAGTAATTACACTTGGCTCAGGCAGATTCCTTATCCAGGGTGGAATCATGACCACCTCAATGCATTTCTTGAGCCTCTTGTACCTGTCATCTATCTGGTGATCTCTAGTCCAATCGAATCTTGGACCAATTTACATGAGACTGAAGGCCATCATGGAAACTTAGAAATTTGAATCTTCTTGCTAAATAGCTTGGCACATACATTGGTTGAGTAGAATGTTTCTTTAGACATGGAATGACACATCAGATCAGAGAACAAGTTCAGAGACTGCTCACAATTGGTTAACCTCATATGAAAAGCAGTGTGTCACACCAATTTTAACCTGGATTATTGTCTTCAGTGAGCCTTTTCATATAGAACAGCTGTTAGAATGATACCTTTCTCAGTAGCCTCTTGTACATGGACATGAACAAACTTGAATCAATGTAATTTCTTTCCCACCAGGATGTCTTGGAGGGGAATAGAATTAATTCCATTTCAAACTGGTATGACAAAAACACTGAATATATCCAAGAAAGTTCCTTCTACATATGTAGAACTAAATGTATCTGGATCCTAAGACTGGAAAAACACATGAACACTGTATGTATTAATGTTTCTATGAATTGGAAATAGAAGTTCTTCTGTACACACAAACAGCTGATTGGAGATGCCTGCAGGGAATCCTGGACTGCACCACACACATCATTAGTGATGGTAGAATTGAACTTCTAGGAATGTGCCTGGAGGTGAAGAACTTGCAGCTTCTGGATAAGCATTCAACCTTAGATCCAAAGATGATCAGTGTTGTGAGTTCAAATCCCACTGAAGGCAACTTTTTAAAAAAATTTGAACTTCTTCATGCAAATTCAGGCTTAAAATGTAAATATGATCTTATTATAAGGAACTCGATTAAAATTGATCCTAGTTTATGCTCCAGTGATTTTTCAGACATCCTGAATTCGCTGAATTCAGTGAAAGTTCCGCTCCATTTAGAGAAAACCCCACTGTTGCCCTAGATTTGGGACTATGGTGACAACAACTGTGAGCCACAGCATTCCATGAAGTGGACACGTAGCGCATTTTTTTCCCGTTAGGAAAAGATATGTGCTGAAAAAGTGGTTTTCAAAGACTCCTTTGTGTGGCTTTGTAAGACTTTTCTAGGACAAGGAGTCACAAGTAGGGGACCAATGCTTGAAATGAATACATGGGAATTGTTGCGATATTGGTTATGTTTGGCTAGGACCAAAGCAAAGCATATGAATTGTAATGAAGAAACACTAGAGAAATATTTCATCAAACCATAAAATCTTCTAACTGATAGATTGGACCACAAGTTTACCACTAAGTTTCATGCCCATAATTTAGATGAGTAATTCTATACATGCCTGTATCTCTCCGCAGCATCTCCTCCTGCCTCAGTCTTGATCTTGCTTTCTTTTAAATATCTATCATGGTATCAGATAATTTGGGATATTTTGAAACTATTTCTGCATTTTATGGGCCACAGAGGCCTGTGCTACTTGTCAGACCTTTAACTGTAGTTTGTTTCATGCACCAATTCACATTTGAAAAATCATTAAAGGATGTCTGATGTAAATTCTGTCTTAAAATGTGAAATTTGATCTTATTGTTAAAAACTCGAATGAATTCAGCGAATTCAGCGAATTTAGAGAACCTTAGAAATCAATAAAGCATGAATTGTGTTCAATATAAAGATCCTCTGTGATACCAGTATCTTCCTGGAACTGTGGCAGCATACTGGTTTCTGACACAAGAGATGGCATGTGGGAATACTCTTGTTTTACAAAAATATTCTAAAACTTCTGTAGCTTCATTAGCATTCATTCAGAAAAAAGTTCGATTGTTTGAATATTGACAATGAGAAAGGCTTTAATCATGCCCCAAAATTCACTTGAACGGTCAAACAACCATTCAAAAATTACAAAATGAAACATTAAACAGCAAAAATTTTGTTCAATCCACTCGTGTCTGAAGCACTCGTGGTTTCCATTGTGACAAAATCGACTCTTCCTCTTCCTTTCATATTTTAGAATTTCCGTCAGTTGCGGTCACAATCAGACTCTAATAGAAGATCATGATGACAGGAAAAGAAGTCATCAGAACATTGTATCATTACGCTCTCGTATCACGTAAAATTACACAAGAGCAGCAATTACACCCACTCCCAACAAATCCAAATCCCGCTGTAAATCCGTATTTATAATACTAATTGGCGTTTTAGGATACGGCTTAGAGACGTGACGGCGAGAGATAATATTACGTAACGTCTGACTCACATTCCGCCCACCCCATCCTTTGGGTCTAATCACCGGATTCAATCGAGATTAATGTTTTGAGTCCATGGCATCACTTGTCTTGGTGATATTAAATTGTGACGTACGTATTAAAGAATCGTTTCTCATTCGTGTTTTTCCAAAAGAATCTACATCATTTGTAGACTACTGTTTTTGGTAATTTCGAAAATTAAAGTCACTAAAAGGGGTACTATTCAAACTCGATAGATTTTGTATATTCTATTTTATATTTTAAACCAAGAGATGAAATTGACACATGTATGTTTCAGATGTAAAAGTGGAGTAAGAATGGCATCATTGTGGCAGTTACACAGCAGTGATATATCCATTACAATTGCATTAGTTACATTCAAAATAAATGCAAAAACTTCTTTTTTCAAATATTCAAAATTCAAATTAAAACACGTGTTCAAAATTCCAAAGACACTACATCAGATACTTAGAACTCCTTTCAAAGAAATTTACACATGTCAAGATAAAAAATAGCGCAACTGAACTTTCGTGAATACTTGACATTGATAAATATCACATTAGAAAATGATCGATTTTTATGAAAAATGATCTTTTGTTATCCATTGTGATGGAAATCAAAACAAAATGTAAAGATCTGAGTCAGGGAATGATGATAGAACTTTTATTTCCATCATGGCCAACACATTACGGACTTTCCTAGATCTTCCTCGTTTTCCTTCTGCTTTATACTTATCATTTCCTCTTAAGTTGAATCCAAAAAAGAAAGCTTTATCATATTAAATTGATCTGACTCTGTATTTTAGTTATAAAAATAAATTGTCAGAATGTTTCAGAAAATAACCCGACGAATGCAATGAAAATAGCAAGGAATTATACGACAACCTGATTTCCATATCAGAGACTGCCTGGGGTCATGGTTTCTATGAATGTTAATTGCAATTGACAATCATGGAATAATTACATGTCAACAAGACACCACATGTCTCGTAACAAATTACCATAATAAAATATCTGCCGATTACTGGAGCTGCCTCTTTGCAGACAGTACTTGTGTTCTTCCATCCCCAACCCTCCAGGTCCCCACCCACTCTATCCTCATATACTTCAGTAAGAATAAGGATAATATTGTTTCAAAGGAGCTTAATAGCCCGAATAAAAGTGGCTTTTGTTATCTGAAAATGATAAATGTCTGCCCCAAGGCATTACCTATGGCATTGCCTGAACAGCAAAATAATTTCCTTTCAAGTTCTAATTAACCAAACGTTAAGACTTTCATCGTGAGACGTTGCTAATTGACGTCCTTACGTTTAAACGGCTTTTACGTCAACAATGTTAATTGCGACGTGCTGTTGACTTGGCGAATTACGTTCAAATATCATCACTACTTTCCATATGTAGAAACTTACCTGGAGCAGAACGTAAACAATAGACGATCCACGTAGGAAATCCATTAAGGTAAATGAAGCCAAGGGTCTATTATATTTCATCTATGTAAACATTCCATTACTGAAATTAATACCAAGAATGTGTCATTATCTTTCTAGCTATTACTGAATATATTTCTTCTAACATAGGAAAACTACGCCAGTATTCTTTGGTTCTCTTGTCTAAAGCAAGTATTGGCAAACTGAAACAGAAATCCATTATGGGTTCATACGTTTAAAAAATAAGATTCAGGACAAAGAAGATTTTTCTTGGTTCAATGAATGTTTCTTACTCAAACTAGGACAAAGTGGGGAAAAAGAAGTGAAGGAACTTCGCTGGTGGCATTGGTGCCACAAAGTAGTTCCTCAAGGATACCATTTCAACAATTCAACGCTTCAATGCGATGCCTCAACGGTTGATAAACAGACAATTGGGTTACACAGAAAGAACAAGAATGTGGTTGCATGATAATTCTACTCACAGACAAATAGATATGATTCATGAGCCCAAATAAATATAGATGTCATATCATCTATTTCACTGCTTTATCCTCCCTTTAATAAAACATGGTGCAATAAATCAAAAACAAGAGAAGAAACATGACAAGATTGGGGAGGAATTCTATGGCTCAGGACTCTATTGTATTTCAGTGATTTCACTCGGACCGGGATAATTTCTTGTTGATGGATGTGTGACAAAGGTTTGTGTGACAGTGGATATTTACTGAAATGTTATTAGAATACTGATAATTCCTCGAGTTACCTCTAGATCGGCTTTGAGTTCTTTGCCTCAGAAATAGACTGGTTCGCTTGGTTTTTTTTTATAAAAATATTGCAGTACAGAAAGAACAAGGGTTAGGGTTACTTCAGTTCAAAAAAACAGGGATATGTGTGCCACCCCACCATAAAGTGGTTTCTGTAGGTCGAATGAAGGTTGCCTCACGCGAAAGAAGTTTTCGAATTCTAGAATTTCGAAACTTAATATTCCATTGTTTTCTTCTTATGGCTTTTACCAATAATAATATCAGATTTATAATGAAACGTTTTCACGCTTTTTCAACGTGAAATTTCCTTCAACTCAATTGATAATCCCTCTCAAATATGATTTGTACTGCAAAGCCCTAGAGTACGTATGGATGCATAATTAAAGGCTGTGCATTTTGATGAGTCCCTCCATGATGATAGAGATTGTTGATCAGATTCTATCTGTGGAGATTAGGAATCAGAATTCGCTTAGTGACATTACGCAATGCCCTCATCGGCAAATAAAACCTGGTTAGTCGCGTGTCTCCCCAGAGGCCCGTGATGCTATGAATGATAATGTTCATTAATTATCATTACGATGCAGCCTGTATTGAATTGACTGACTATTGACGCAGTGCATACCTTTGTTACACATTTCACAATACGAATATCTTGCTATTGCAATGAATTTTTGTGATTAATGTGAAACGACAGGAATACGCACTCAATATGGATACAAATATTTTGTCCATTCAGAAAGTTTCGGATAACTTTTTGTCTCCATTATTTTCAAATGGAATCAAATAATTAGTATTTCCTCGAAATAGCTACTAGGTATTACCTTTCAGAAGCAGCTTTAATTATTTGCCAGTGATGCATTAATTATGGCGAGCATGCAGAATTCAATAGACTTGTTAAAAAGACTTCATGTTATTCTAGATCTATTTTAGTCAGGTTATTGTGTCTAATATTTCTACTACATTCTATAAGAATCCCCTGGCAATAAAACTGGTTCCCATATGTTAACTGAAAACACGATCAAACAGTGTGGGTGGTGAATTGTTCGCGGAAAAAACAATTTTCAATCAAATATGCGTTGTTCTATCGTGTTTCAGAAATCAAACTTGGACTGTGAAATGATTTATTGTACCTCAGAGTATCAACATTGCGTTTCTCTGTATCTTAGGTGTACCTCTTTGGTACAGGTAGTTTTTTCTCAACGTCATCTTCAGAAACATATTGCTTGAATTAATATATATCTAATTGGATACACTAGGAATGTACAGGTGTTTAGATGTCTACGTAAAAATCAAACAATGAAAAAGTTCCTACTTTTTGGCATTGCTTTTCTTGAACATTAAAGATAGACACTTCTTTCAAAACCGAGCACCGTTAATTTTGGGTCAATCCTCATCTTCAACGGGTTGTCAACCATCTTGTATATCAGCCATTACCAGAAATTACAAAAATGACCAAGGATCTGCCACTAAAGGTAAAAACTTACAATGAAAACTGAGCTTCTTAAATATCGGTTTATCTTCAACTTGATTATGTTGTGGTCGATGTTGGGTTGTAGTGATTACCAGAGAAAGAAAAATGATCTGATGCCATATAGAACATCAATATTCCTAACGAGTCACTAAAGTAAAATTCTTCCTTTTATTGATATTTAGTATTGTCTTCACAATTTGTTAAAATTTCCTTCTCTTATATCTCGTTGTTGGTGTATCAAATCTCTGTAATAATATTGAAATTGTGTGAGTTCTTTATTCGAGGAAAGTTATATATTGTAAAACTTTCTAGAGACCCTATGATGCGTTTTCAAACTGACAGCTCAGTTTGATAATTTCGCTTCTATTACCAGAAATATACACTGTTTTTCTTTTCTTTAGATCTCCGTCAAATATTCAATATGCATACTGCATAAAAATGAACGTCATTTCTGAATAAATCTCCAGAGAAACATTAATAACAAAAGTGGCCTCTACTTCTTCATTGTTAAAATAAACGGCAATGTTTATTACTTAAGATAACTTTACTGCTTATTTGTGAAGTAAATGAAACAAAAGGAAAAAACTACTAGTGATGTTGCGTAGTTGCGCCTTGATGGCTCTCAAGTGAGTAACAAGCACATTAGGCAATAAAAGCTGCTTCTTCACTGGGATTATGTCACATTAGTGTCTAGTCTGCTGCTTCAACACAATTGGAAGCTGTTAGAATGGGAGCATCTCTTCAGCTTTTCTTTTCCCGCTTGTGGCAAAAAGTGTTTTGGTACTGAATTGTTTACATACTCGAGTTTTTCTATAATTCGTATTTTTCTGCCAAATCACGGCGCAATCCTGCCAGTATTGACATACAATGGGTCGTAACCATTGAATGTCAATACTGGTAGGATTCTGAAAGGATTTGGCAGAATATTACGAATTATAGAAAAAGTCGAATGAAGACTAATTCGAAATTTCCTTTACAAAAGTGTCTCTTTAATAGTGTTACAAAATATCGATTAGCTTTACTTCTTCTTTTTACCACCCGCGCACGAACTACGAGAGAAGGTAATGTTTTCACTTTGTTAGAAAATTCACTTGGCCAGGGAAAGAACCCGGGACTGGGGTACTCCCCCAGAAAAGAACTGGGACTAGAGACCAGGGAAAGAACCCGGGACTGACGTATCCCCTAGAAAAGAGCTGGGACCAGAGACCAGGAAAAGAACCTGGGACTGACGTATCCCCCAGGAAAGGACCTGGGACCAGAGACCAGGGTAAGAACCTGGGACTGGGGTTCCCCTGGTCCCAGGTCCTTCCCAGTGGGTACCCAAGTCCCAGGCAGGAGTACCCCAGTCCCAGGTGGAGGGATACCATAGTCCCAGGTGTGGGCAAGCACCCTGGGTACCCAGTCCTGGTCGGGGGTACCCTGTGACCCCCCCCCCGCAAAAATGATGAAGCCACCACAGGCGAAACAAGTCGAATTAGTACCTTCAAT
>JBCAUG010680104.1:0-13673 GCA_038406175.1 Haplosyllis leylae | reverse complement strand
AGACTTGGTTGAAACTTCGAATTAAGTGGAACTTCGAATTAACCGTGTTCGATTTAGCCGTGCCCGACCTGTACTGTGGGAAACTGCAAAAGGCGCCTGCAGCGTAACCTGTCCTCGCTGGGGGTGGGGGGCACCCCAGTCCCAGCTTGGGGAGAGGGGGTGGGGAGGGGGGTTAACAGACAGACACTTGTGCAAACATAACCTCCCGTCGTACTACGTACGCGGGCGATAATTACGCGCAAACTAACCTGCCTATTTGCGTGTCGGTCCCAGTGGTTGTCGTACCCGCGTAAAGTTTCACACAATCGTTACCGCAGTCCGTTGGACTTGTAGCGTTTGGATTTATTTGCATATCCTATCCAAAGTATACGGTATGTATGATTAACTAGAACAAAATCCGCAAAGGCACTACTTTGAAAATATCGGGCATTGCTCAGTACACAAAGACTGCAGAGTAACAAATAGTGAAAGTGAATTGAACACAACAGAACAACCTTGCGTGGAAGATGCACGTCAACGACATTTTTTATCTTGAGTGACCTTTTAATGAACATAACATGTCTGTAACAAGTCTGTAAAATTACAATGGCATTTTTGCCATCACAACCTTGGACTAATTACATTGGTGTTTAAGACTTTAACTAATTATAAAGTTCCCAGCTGTAACGGATCGAAGTTAACACCTGAATGACAGATTCAAGTACTTCACAGACTAGTGAAAAATAAACCACACTTACTATAAATTCTATTTCTATGTCCGCAGCGGTGGTTGTCGTTATTTCTTGGCAAAATAAGGCACTGCTTTGACCCATCCAGTTGGGGTATCCTGGTGACTCGAATGTTCCACAATCGTTGGTGGGCAAAGAGATTATTGATCCCGGAACCACATTGCAAAAGCTGGCTTGTGCATCTACAAAAACAAAATAGCAAATTGTTTATTACATTGATTTGTAATGATATTTTTGCTGATATGACTTACGTTTTGAGCAATTATTAACTATTGTTACTCAGAATGAGGAATTTCAATATTTTTGATTTTGTTCATTTAACCTTAACCATTTTTTGTAATACATTCTGTCTGGAGTTCAGCTCAGGCAGGTCAAAAAGGTAAATGGCAATTATAGGAGTGGATGGGAATTCTTGTCAGTCTTTTTTTAGGGGGACAGGTGGCACGAAGTCACGTTTGAATTGATGGTATTTTGAAATGCGGATTCAGGATTTCCAACAAAGTTCGCCGATCCGCTTAGCGGAAATGGCATATTTCCCCATTTTTTTAGAAAGCTCTCATAAAACTAAGAACAATTTGCCCTGAAGCCGAGTCCAAGATTTGTCGCAGATTTTTGAACTCAGTTTATTTTTAATTTTACAAAAATACATTGAAGTCAGTTGTGGGCCAAATAGAAATTTGCAATTACATTTTGGAGCCGGTTTCAGGCAATATTTATAATTGACAGAAAATAGGACAGTTTAAAAGATTCGTATTTGTAATATTACTGTCCGGAGGCGTCTTACTGTCCAACTTCTCAGCCTAGATAGGTTATTTCTGCTTTTTTTTTTCTCAATTTCGTCTTCAAAATTTACCAGCCCTCACCAGAAACATACGGGTGTGTTCCAGAAATTGCTTTAATTTAGTTTTTTTCAGATTGTGAGACATCGGAATCCCAACTGTGAATACGTAGATGTGCACATGAGCACGAACGGAAATTATATTGTCATCGCACAGAACCGAATTATATTGGAATGTTCACTTACCTGCTGTTCGGATGCTACCACTGAATGAAAGACTGGCAAACAGGAGTGACCAAATAGGCCACATATTTCCTGAGAATAAATAATAAATCCTTCTAAAAGCTTGGTGGAAATAGCATTTTAGTTAGTAAATTAGTAGTAGTCTGTAGAATAAGATCTTCAAGGTTTCATTCACTACAGAGAAAGTTAACATCAATAAGAGATTTTTGCAAAGACGCACCATCCAGGTAATCAAATCACAAAAGCATTTAAAACAGACAAAATAATGAGTATTGTTATGCCTTTGACATTTTAAACAAGATGAGGATGATTTTGTTGATTTGGCCTTGATCCTAATACTCAAATTTGATCGTATAAGAGTGTGTGTACGCAAAAGGGAAATTCTTAGCCAAGCGTTCGAAAAAATAACAGAAGCAGATAGACATTATTCAAAATATTACATGTGCTACCATGAGTGTTGAAGATTTATTGATAGCTCAAGTGTTTCCAAGAAGCAACGAGTTCAAAGCATCAAAAAAGCTTTAGTCCATGTCGTAAATGAATCGCTCTCATTCAAGTGAATGTGCAAATAAAAAGCAAGATTGTTTTCACCTGATTGTTGTTCAAGTTTTAATTTCGGTTGAAAACGGTGGATCTTTTTCACTGCCTCCTTGTTTAGAATATCATCTTAAAGTTGGCAACCTTTTCGAAACAGAAAGAAAAATGAAGCCAGCAAATAATATTTCGTATTGCAGCTGTATTGTGAATAAAACCATAAAGCAACAAATCAAGAGTCAGGGATTCTAATATGTATCCAGGAAAACTTGTAATTGGGTACTGGAGAACATTTCACTGTGATCGCAAACCAATGTCACTGCTAGTAAACTTTCAAAATACTTATTTGCGCTTGAGATTTGTCCAGAAAACTCAACAAAGTCGCAATTTGCACGAATGGAGTCTTAATTCGCAACATAATCGAAACAATTCAGATCTCAAGCTCAGAGAACCAATTTATTAATAACAAAACTCAAGCTTCCATGTAAAATCTGTTTCAGGACCATGGTGATCTGCTCCATGGAAAACGAAAAGAATTTTAAATTAATTTACCAAATATTCTACATTCGAGAAGTTTAACATTTCTGGAGATTGGTATCTAGCGGGTGTGTGGAGTGGGTCAAATGCTATGATTTTCGGCCCATTTCCTGAATATTTCTTACATCTGCCTAACCTCAAACTTACCAGAAAAGCAAAAATTATTTCCACTCGACAAGTCTTCTACTATGTGAAATCTCAAAATTGAATTGTTTTATTCCAAATAGTTTGCAGAAACAATAGGTGAAGTGACAGTATGAAGATTATATTTCTTACCTTTCGATTTTCCAGTGACTAGAGCAACTTCTATATTTTCCAGTACCTAATAAAATCACGTGATAAATTTCCACTTCATCGCAACCGAAATTTGAATATTGTCCAAATAAGCAAAAACCAAATTGGCAGCGGGATTAACTGCTGTTAGGCTCACAATATTTCTTTGGGGTATTTGGATTAGCAGGTTATCTTTGACATGGAAAAGTAAATATACCAAGAAAATGATTGAATGCTCTTAATCATTCCAGATTAAATAGCCTTGAACATTAGAACAAACGTCAACGCCTTGGCACTGGGCAGCCTTCTTCAAATAATATTCTACATTTCCATAGGTGGATCTCTGGGAGCGTTCACGCCCGGAGTTGCTCCCCGTATCGTCCCCCTTCTCCAGCAAAATCCTGGATCCGCCCCTGATTTCGATATGGATCTAACTTTAGTTTAAACTATTTTCAAAGGCGTACAAAGTAAATTATTGCCACATTCCAATAATAAAATGTGTGTAACGGAGTTTGAAAAACAAATAAGGTGAAAGACTGAATTTACACAACCAGAAATTATTCAATTTATCCATTTATTCCATTTAAGCATGTTCGAATTTGCTGTACGTTTTAACATTAAGTTTGTAGGGAAAAAGTCATTACAACGAATTTTCAGATAAAGCGCGTTTGAATAAACCGTGAGCGAAGTCTAAACATGAAACTCATGAAAATTGTCAAGAGAAGAAGTACACATGAATTGTGGTATCTCCTGTTCCACGTGTGGAATAAAGCTTCAGAAGTCCCAAGAACTGCTTTCAAATACAACATGTAACATATATAAATTTGTCCCTTCTATCTTGATTGTGAAAGCCAGTTTCGAAATTTCTACAGGACTGTGTAAGTTCAGTCTTTCACCTTATTTGTTTTTCAAACTCCGTAACACTTTATTATCGGAATGTAGCAATGATTTACTTTTTAAAACTACAGATATCTTTTCAACACGTTAACAGTTGCTTAGCTCTTTAGCCATTTATGACACTGTTCAATTTGTGTCAATTTCTGCCATTTTTAAAACCTAGGAACATTACCATACTCATACTTTATCCGCAACTGGACGTGAGGATGCAATTTGTCACGCTGACAATTTAACCACATTCAGAGAAAAATGTTCATGTCAATCTGCCCCTGATAAATAAATAAATTATCAAGTAAAGTTCAAAATCATTTTCTCAGTCCAGGAATCTAATCTGTACATACCTAGCTTAGTTTAATTTCATATTTATTTTCATACATTTTTAATTGCGTAGTATACGTGTGGCCCGAAGGGCACAGGGATGTAATTTTCATAATGATATGGTCTTCAGAGTTACAACAGCCACCATACCTTTCAAAATTAATTGATAAAGGAACATTGACCTTTGAATAAAGTGTTTCATATTGTATATTTTTTTAGTAAATTATATGCCGTAAATATTTGCAATTCAATTTCTTGGTCCTTTCCTATGTGTTTGTTTCATGCAATATTTATGGAAACTATAAAATGGTAAGAAGTAGGGCCAGAGCTCTGCTAGCCCCCATTCCGACAACGAATCCTGGATCCGCCACTTCAAAAATTTTGACCAAGAAAAGCGGAAGCTCAGAAAAACCTTTGGTGGACAGATGAGTTCTTCAAGCGAGGGAAACTTCAAAATTACGAAACCAATCACGGATACTGAACATTACCAAATTATTAGTCTGCAGTCTGAAAGAAAGGGTTAAATTTCATCGAATAACCTGTTATTTAGGACGTAAAATGTGATGACCCGCTGGGGATAATTTCACAAAGTAAATTTAATAATATCCTTCCAACAACTTAAATAAACAAACAAATTATGTAGCCAAAATGATAAATAAACATAGGTTGTTTATTTGTTGGGGCCTTTTACAGGATATGATTCATAACAATTTCGTGCCAGGTAATGGAAGATTGATCGTGTTCATCGTCATTTCGTTTAATTTTTCGTATGCAAATTACAATCACGTGGGCAGAATCACAGACTCCTCTGCTACTTTCCTTCGACGCCAAACGATTTTTGTGATAATGGAGAAAATCTGCTGACTGAAAATCTAAAAGAGGTAAGTCCATCTTCAATTTTTTGAAACCAAGTAGACAAACCAAGTAGACAATGTTATTTTTGATGTTACGTTTGCGACAACATAAACTCATAAAACCATAACTGTGCAGTTTTCTGTAAGTAAAATTACTTAATGAATATAGTGTTCTGTAACCAATCAACCAACATATGTATTTTAAAAAAAGTTTATTGGCAAAAATCACTGGCTTCGAATCACCATTTCAGCCAAAATTGCTTCATTTTCTGGTATTTTGTGGGAAAATTGGTCAAAAATTAGGTTCGAACACCCCAGAAATTTGGATCCGCCACTGTGTACAAAGGAATAGTTTCTTTTTATGTCTTAGTTTTGTTTTCTTTTCAGAAGATATCTGTGGTCTAACAAGATAATTGAGAATTAAGGGCCACCATGGCTCACAGTCTCATTGAACTCCCTGTCTATTTCTTGGTCTTCATCTCAGTGACAAGTGCACAGCCAATAGGTGAGAATGTTAAAATCAATGAGCTTTGAGTAACTTGATGTGCTGGAAATTGAATGACAAGATAAAAGAAAAGGGAAAGCAAACCAAATTTGAAGTCATCAATTTATGTTACAATGTTCAAACTGTCTTGAAATTTTGGTATTATGCTTCAAGTAATAAACATTGTATTTTCAAAAGCACCTTGTCCTACGGGTTTCGGAGGACCAAGCCAAGACACATGCAAGTGCTTCAGAGTCTTTGACTGGAATGTTTTTGGGATAACACAGTACCGTACCAAATACTGGTACATACAAGTGAGTGAAAATTAAATAATTACTTTCATTCCGCCTGCTAAGATTTCGATTATATATTGCTTTAAAATGTGCTGTTGTCCTAACATTTAAAGTAAAATTAACTTATTTATGGCTCAATTTCGAGTGTCAATGACCCTATACAAGCATGAATTGTCTGTTCCCGATAGGAATGCCATTCCTCTGAACTTGGAGCTGCACCTGCAACAATTGAATCTGCCACGGAGTATAACATCTTGACTCAACTTGTTGCCAATGTTACTGCTGTAAGAACCATCTATTTTTATGATATTCTGAATGTAGATCTACCTAACGTACTGGTTTCTATTCCTATCATACCAAACTGCCTAGTTTGGAGAAACGTGGTGCAAGAAAAGCAGTTGGACGATAAGCTTAAATTCTCATCACAGTAGACAAGCTTTGTGGCATCTTGGCAGCTCTGCTAACTACATTTACGAAGTTATTTCCGCAATATACAAGATTCTTTTCTGAATGAGGAGTTTGAATACTTTAGAAAATTGAATAGTCCCTAATATAATATATTTGACGATACTTTACACTGAATGTCTCAATCCCCTTGAATAAAATGTTCGTGCCCGTGAGTTAAGACCCACGGAGTTTACCCCTGATGTAACAAATCTGGTGAACTTGCATCCCAAGCCTTGGAAGTTGGTCTGAAGAACACGGAAACTTTCTAAAATGTAAATTTAGATCGAAGCATTTTTTGTTTCAGGGCAATTACTGGATATTTGGAGTTGACTGGCCTGTGGAAGTAGGACTGCTACCTAAAAATGATACTCAAGATCAGTATTGGATCGATGATTGGGGCAATTCACCAAATGCCGAAATGGTAAAGTCATTCTAATTTTTCTAGACATACACACTTAGTAAAATTCAGTTTATAAACTGAACTTTGTTCATGATCAAAGACCTTATTCCTTTCTGTGTATCGCCGCCATGTTTTGTCATGTTGTTTTTTAATTCTCAGAAATGAACATTTTGTTATATTACAATACAGACATTGTTTATTCCTGACCAAATGGGAATTCCAGTACTAGAGTTACCTTTCACAGGTCTTGACTAAAAACTTCGAAATATTTGTAGGATTTGAACAATGCAGGCGCCCCGATTTCTCCTGCTTTCGATCCCGCAAATAGAGAACACTGGCTTGCGATAAATGAAATGGGAGTAGTATCGGAACAAACTTACGAAACTGATGGACTTGGATTTGTTTGTCAATTTATTGGTATTCTCATAATATTGAGATCAAGATAGCTTCTAAAGGAGAGCAGATATGTTGTCTGCTTGAAAGTTTAATTCAAAACGATTTGCATCAAATAGCATTCATGCAAAGAGAACAATCTCCTTTTTCTTTTCTTCAGTGTGTCAAAACAGTTCTGCTAAATGCATGCAATTTTTTTTTTGCAGTCGATTGTACAATCCAAGGCTCAAAAGGTATATTTTTTCTTTATTTTATTGTTATTTATTATTATCAGTGGATTTTATTTTACGAAAACTATCAAAGTTTTGAAAGCAGTTCAAGTTTACAGGATATATATCCTTTAATGCAAGCTGGGATAAAACAATTATTTCCACCGTGTTTTCCAAACAGTTTACCAGTTTTGATAAAAATCTTATCATTCCTAGCGGTCAAAAAACAAAAATTCTTATGAAGCGCAATATCAATATTTTTGTACGAGACACAAGATGCATAGTAAGAGTGCATTTTCTTCAAGGTATACCGGGATCGGTTGGTCCACCAGGCACGAAAGGTTCGGCGGTTATCGCTCCAAAAGGAATACGGGTAAAGTTTCAAACGCTGTGAAAGTTTGTTCCTCAAAATTTTCACCCATTGTCTATTGAAATGTTAAAAGCTTTTACATTCGGTCTGATGTGACACGTTGTAAATGAAGCATTTCGTTGATCCTAATGAAAAGCCAACATTCAGAGCAAAGGATCATTCTGCAGATTGAAGGCTCATTTCTTTTAGGGAGAGAGGGGAATCAAAGGAATGACGGGAACTAAAGGCGCACAGGGAGCAAAAGGAATGACAGGAATACAAGGAACCAAAGGAAGCCAAGGTACTCTTTCTCAGTAGTATTGATACCTTTGACTATTCTAAATGTTCAACAACTTTGCAACACTATTTGTCGAGTAAGCAACTAGCCCGTTCCCGTCCCTGAAACTATAAGATCACACTCCGATATATTCGACAGATTCGATGCTCTTCTTTTCATCATGGTGAATTGATCTCCATGTTCGTGTGGATATGAAGCTAAACAATACTTTTAACAGGTGAAAAAGGTAGTACTGGTCCTGAAGGAGACAAAGGGGACCAAGGGCCAATCGGATGGCAAGGAATCTCTGGTATTAAAGGCGAGCAAGGAGACAAGGGAATAAAGGGGATAAAGGGTGATGAAGGACCCCAGGTATGTGAAATATACACATATTGTAATACATATTCCCGACAGGAAACCAAACATTTTCCCACCTCGTAAAGATGAAAGGTTACTAAATCTTAAATTATTGAAAAAGGGACCCAAAGGTAATGTAGGATGGCAGGGAAACAAAGGACAGAAAGGAGAACAAGGAGACAGAGGTGAAACGGGATGGACGGGAGCAAAGGGAACCAAAGGAGAGCGCGGGAGGAGAGGTATTCCCAATCTATTTTCAAATAAATTGCACTAAAATGTTAAACAAACTTCCAGGTAATTGGTCTTTCGTGGTATTTAAGAAAAATTAGTTTGCGACGTTCGCATATTTTGTAGGTGACAAAGGAGGAATGGGTATAAAAGGCAGTGAGCACAAAGGAATGATAGGTATGAAAGGCGCACCAGGAACAAAGGGAAAGAAAGGTGACCGTGGAAATAAAGGTATGAAAGATCTACACTTTTGCAATGATGCAAAACAGACAAACTACAAATATGTTGTAAGTTTAGTCTTCCATGTTTAAATTGAATTGAATGTATCAATTTTGAGCCAGGTATGAGAGGAAACACTGGAATGCAGGGACCGCAAGGGACAAAAGGAAATACTGGTGAAAAGGGTAACAGAGGAATGAAAGGTCAGTGTCATTATTTTCCACTGTTGATGAACCTGCTCCCATCCAAAATCAATGAGTTAAATCGATGCCTTTTCATATCCTCAAGTTTACTTCCTGCGTGATTGTTAAGTTTCTTTTAATATGACAGGAGAAAAAGGTAGCACAGGCACAAAAGGTGTTAAAGGCATCAGGGGCACCAAAGGAATGACTGGGAATCAAGGAGCTACTGGACCTCGAGGACCTAAGGGCGAATCTGGAAAGAAGTTTGTATTTTCCGAAATAACAATGCAGAAAGTGATTGAAATTTTATATTTTTTCGTGGCCATTGCCAATGGTTTGTAAGTATCCAGTACTTGATACGTAAGGCCTGAAAAACTTGTAGGGGTAACATGGGAACAAAAGGGATGATCGGAATGCAAGCGCCCAAAGGCAGCAGAGGAGAGAGAGGTCAGACAGGGAATGTGGGATACAAGGGAAGTATCGGTGATACTGGACGAGCTGGAACAGGTACATACTATTGATTGCCTGCAGATTAAAGTTTTATCAACAACCAGTAATTCCACAAGCAGACGTTTATTATCTTAATTACGCAGGATAGTTAAAACAAAAATATTTTGATTTTTACAAACCAACATAAATTTCTCGTACTTGATAGGTCTTCCTGGTGACAAAGGTTCAACTGGTATGACAGGCAAAAAAGGAGTGTCCGGTACAAAATTACGCTTAACTCTGAAAATTACATCAGAAATATCAGACATTGTTGCAACTGACCTCCTGACAGATCTGCCCATCAATTTCCTTAAGTGTTAGAACTGACTGAATGTGTAAATGAGGATTTGTTATTTATAATTGGTCTGATTTTCTGAAATTAGTCACACAATTCTTTCCTACTGCTCCATAGAATTGTCAAAATATTTTAGGTCCCACTGGAATATCTGGAACAAAGGGTAACAAAGGAATGAACGGAGACGTAGGAGCCACTGGAGCTACAGGGGCCAAAGGACCCACTGGTAAGAAAACTATATGTCTCACAAATTGACGAAATTGGGGGGAAAACTGATTCACGAATATTTATCAGACGATAGACGCATATGTTTTATCCACTAGGAGTCAATGGAGCCAAAGGAAGTATTGGCTTTACTGGTTTAAAAGGACCAAAGGGCAGTGCAGGAGACACAGGAACAACAGGATGGAGGGTTTGCAAACATTTTTGTTTCAAGCAGATTAATGTAAATAGTAGAAATAGTATAGAAAAACTTCAGGCAAATACAAGCATGCATTTGTTAAAGTGCCTAAAAAATCTTTCAGGGGAAAAAGGGAACTATGGGCATGGTAGGAGCGACAGGTAACACAGGTGCGCCAGGCTCAGGTGGAGACACTGGAGCCACAGGCCCCACAGGAAAAAAGGGTATGGCAGGTAGGACAATTCTTAATATATCAATGAGTCTTCGCTAAAAGTAATTTGCATTATCTGAAACATTCAATTTGTAATCGGAAGCTGAAATAAACTTTTTTAAAATATCAGGCGACAGTCCTCAAGCCATTAAAGGTGGAAGAGGTAACACCGGCACCAAGGGATTCCCTGGCCCTTCCGGAGCTGGTGGACAAGGGCCACAAGGTAAGTTATACCTTTCAGCGTTCAACAATATTATTATATCATGGAATAGGGTTACTATTATAGATGAACACCATGACCCAGGATTGTAAGCAACTACAGAGGGGAACGAATGAATTGGTAGCTAGTAGAATCATCCCACTTGGGCATTGTGGGAACTTCACAAAGTAGGCAATGAGCAATGGAACATTGTGGATGCTTGATGGGCATTGTGGGCACACAGTTCCTCCCCGATTCCAATACGGAGCTCTTTCAATGTTGGACATGTCTTTTTAGGGTGGAAGGGGTAAGCAGTAGCGGGACAGGCAAATCTGTATTTTGTGTAGGGATGGGCGGCCCATTTAAGACTCAATGTTTCAGAATGTGCAACTTACTCCAACAGGGGACAGGGGATTCTCCAAAGAGTCCAAAATCTAGTTTGGATTGTGCCTAGTTTTCTAATCCCTTACGAGCCACCATGTTAACCTCTTCATTCTTTGATGTCTTTCCTGTACAAATTATTTCAGGAAAGTAAACCAATTTCGAGAGGGCTCCTGAGTGGCGGCGAAGGAGGGATAGCTCTATTAGTTACTAACTTCCCGACACATTTTTCCGTTTGGAAGCCCCTCAATCGACAAATGTAACAATTCAAGTGACAAACTTTTCTTAGAATACAATCCCACAACAATAAACAGCTGAGCATAACCGGATGTTGTTTGGTGGAGAAGGTCGGACCCCACCGGATTATTTGATCACAATAAAGCTATGTTTGTTTTTTGTTAAATTTCAGGAGATACAGGATCCCAGGGAGCCGTAGGAAACACTGGACCCCAAGGGCCTTCCATGATGGGACCAACGGGTGATAAGGGAGCTCTTGGACAGACTGGCTGGACAGGACCACCTGGTAATATGACACTTTCATATCTTTCAATGTCTTGCATTGTACGAATGACTTCTTTAAATAAGATTGAAGACTAATTGAAAGGATGTCGCTGTAGGACCTGGTGGTGCTACTGGTGCCACTGGAGCTACGGGTCCCCCGGGTCCGAATGGTGCGGATGGTCCTGCCGGACCTCCAGGACCTACAGGTGACATGGGAGCGGTAGGTTTGCATGGCACCCCAGGAGGTATGAGTAACTTTTTTACCTTACTAAAATGCTCCTTGAAAAAAAACTTCGTTAGACCCAGCTAAACTTTTGAGTTGGAATCATTGAAGAATTACCAAAATTAAATTGCATAAAAAATTTACAGACCAGGGTGCAAAAGGCCAACCGGGTGAACCAGCAGCCGCTGCTGTTATGTCGGCAATGGCCATTCAAGCTGCAATACAGGAAGTGGACCTTGGTAAGTGTCATCAAAAGTGAAACAGAAGATAACACGAAATTCCGCAAGAACATGTAATATTTATAAATAAAATGACGCTATATTATGAAGACAATCTTTTGATGTTTTGAACAAACTACAAACTACTAATTTGTCTATTTGAGCTTCTTGTTCCTGATATTTTTTATCTTTGTATTTTAAAGGGAAGTTGATACGAATGTATGGTTCCATGAAAAATTATTTCTGCTGACAATGAATCACAATTAAACTTGAGTTTTTATTTGCAGAAGAAACAAACATTGAAAGGGATTACCAGATTGTCAAATCATGGACAAATGGGATGCTCTTGATGTGCACGGTGCTAGCAGTGGTTTTGGTTATATTGGTTGCACTCCACGTGAGAAACAGGTGGAGATACAAACACCTGCAACAATATCCAGATGACGCAACAGACCATCTACGACAAGGGAGAAGGAACTCAGGCCCCATTGTGTGACAAGAAGACCAAACTTTTCGTCACCACAAACTACAAAAAGCTAGTTTACCTGGAAGTGTTGTATGAGTATTGTGAATGTCAATAAATCCTCTGTAAACATTCGACATGAAAAACGTTTCACTGATTTTTTTTTATTCATCGATACCAAAAAATATCAAAGAACCAAGATATTTAATCCCAACAACAGTAACTATTGGTCTCATTTTTCCATCTCACCCCACCCCCCCCCTCCCCGCGCCCCCACCAAACACTATGTTGTAAAGGCTCACACCGTCCTGGTACTAACTAAGATCGCATTCTAGTGGCCTGCTGAAGTTTCAGAAGGACAGAGGCATTGTTAGGGAAATCAGATTACCCTGTTACGGATTCGCATAGAGAGGAAAAAGTAGATAAATTGTTATATATATACAAAATTATTTCTATAGTAGATAATTTATCATCAAACTCTCCTGGATTGTTACCTATAATATAATATATATTACGTACCAACACTCTTACAGCGTACTTCTAAAATATACTGATTCTGTGGGTTCTTTTGAAATTGAATCCCGAAGAAAGCAAAGGGACTGGCGCAAAAGACTGTAAAATGAAGACAAAAGCCAGCATCCAATCAATAAGACGACGCAAAGCCAATGGCAATGATCAAACTGGTCATTAAACGTACGAGGTAGTAGCCTTGATAAACAGATGTTCCTGGTTCAATTGTCCCCAGTGCCTTTGGCAAAATTTTATTTTAATTGGACAATTTTAAGAGGAACCAAATTTAAGGAAAGCTCAATTGCCCAGTATTTCCATTGTAAGACAGTTTGCTATCAAGAATTAGTTCTCAAAATTTAGCCCGGTGGCCCATGTAAAAAAATTTTTCGTCTGTATTTAGTGCAGGATGGACTATCATGACACAAAGTAAGAAAAATTATTATCTACTTTGACTTAATTGACCCAAACCTCCTTAAATGGAAGGAAGGCTTAATTTAGAAATTACGATAGAATTGGAAGCGATCTCCAATTTTTTCCAAAGAGGGAGCGTACCTGAAGTCAATAGGTGTCAGGTAATTAGAGTCCTTGCAGGCCTGCAATTAACCTGTCTGGGTGCCTTATCAAAGTCCTCTGTATGTTTGTCTCATTGGAGAGTAATTACTCACACATGCGCACAACAGTTACACCGAATACCCTTGCAAACCCTCAAAAATAGCCCTGTGACGGGCTGAGGTGGTTTAAGTTAAAAAAGATGTCAAATTGTCAAAAAGATGTCAAATGTCA
>JBCAUG010679993.1:0-13673 GCA_038406175.1 Haplosyllis leylae | reverse complement strand
CAAAAATTGACATATGCCAAAATGGACCAAAAAGGGTCCTAGGATATGTCATAAGGTGTCTTGTGTCCAAATTTGACCAAAAAATTCCAATGGGAAGTGTCCCAAATTGCCGATTCGAAGTTGCCAGTCGCTATCACATAAGGTGGTTTAAGTGTAAACTTAAACCACCTAAAAACTGTTGCCTGAAAATGCATGACTACCAGGGTCTCCTGCTGTACACCATATCACATTAAACAGGCAACACCTCATACACTACAATGGTCAGTTACAGCGAACATTCGCTACTATCAAATAGCACAAGCCAGAGGAATAATCTGGTTAATTTATTAAGATATATTGACTCACCTAAAAATCTTATCTAAAGCACCAAGTACCTTAATGACCACTTGAAGACTAAGAATATGACAATGATAAAAGCTGTAATTCTGTGCAGCTTTAAGAGGAAGCTTGAACTACCAATGAGAGGCTGCACTAAATGTCTCTGTACAAAGTAAAGCTGTAAACTGATTAGATTAAACACTATTGGTTTGGTTCTTTTGGGAAAAATAGTTCAGTTTTCTCAATTATTGAGCTTTCTGTTACATTTTTAGTTGTGTATCAAGATGTGTTAAACCTTAAACTATTAAGTGAGTTTGCCCTTGCAAAGTCTACCAAGTAGGTTATTGGGGAAGAAGCAATAGGCAGAGTCCATCTATCATTTCTCCACTCTACACTAAGAAGTTATAAATCCCTCAGTACATAAGGTTCCAATCAGTAGGGAAACACAATTCTGGCTGTCCACTTCATGTGTGGCATCTGCAGACATACCCTGGGCAATGAGTTACTAGGTGAAACTTTACATGAATTCTTTGGGCAAGTTACCAACAGGGAAACTCACCAATGGCAAGTCACCAAAAGGCAACTCACTAAAACATTATTCTTTATCAATTGTGATTCACTTGGTATTATTTTTCAGTTTTATTGATGCAAATATGACAAAAATTTATTTGTTTGATGTTCAATCTTTATTTCCCACAAAATGAATGTTACAAAAATACAATATTTTCATCTATTCAGTAACATGTACAAATTTAGCACAAGCATTGAGCATTCAAATGACAGTGCCATCTTTAGACATTATTGTTGGTACATACAACTTGTCCAAAGACTAACCATTATGAAGTTGGCCACAGTGGATTCTCAAGCCATGTTGGGGCTCAAGCTCCCCCTTCACCCCCGTAACCAACAAAAATGAGATAACACCAGATTTAGCTTGATGTAAATTAGGACTGAAAAGGGGCTTTTTTGCAAATTTTTGTTCAAATTGTTTTTCTTTTCTAAGCAAAAAGTTCCCATCAGAACAAAGTCATCCAAACTCAAAATTATTTGAACCAAAATGTATTGTATGAGATTGTTGCATTTGTGGCCACTTACAAAATTTTAAAAATTACATGATTTCAAAAATTCCAAAACTAAAATGTGTTTTGGCCCATTCTGGGCAACTTTTATTTTTTGACCCCAGAACCCCCCCCCCCTTCAGTCCCACAACAAAATGAGTTAACACCAGATTTGGCTTGACATAAAGATAAAAAGTTCAAATTTTTTCTTCAAATTTTTGTTCACATTCTTTCAATTTTTTTCAAGTGTTCCCACCAGAAAAGTCATCCAAACTCAAAATTATTTCAACCAAAATGCACTGTACAAGATTCTAAGCAACTTAGCATTATATTGACCTGTCTCTCTATATCTGTCCATCTCTCTCTCTCTCTAGCTAACCTTTCATTTAACTGGATATCTATCTAGTTAGCTATCTAGCTACATATCTGGCTGGCTACCTAGCCATCCATCTAGTTATCTATTGAGCTAAAAACAACCTCAAGTGTGGTGTGACACAATGCTTCTAAGCATTCTTGTTTCATCAGATATGTATGCTCTTTGTAGACCCAGTTCCTGTACTTTCTGCCATTAAAAAAAATAAATACTATTTTGATGAGTTGCCTTTGGTGAGGTGAGAAGTGATAGGTGTCAATTCAATTCACTCATTAAATTGGGTGATGAGTGGCATGTGCTAGGCCAATTTCTCATTAATCAAAGCACAATTAATAAATAATATTATTATGGTGAGTTGCCTTTGGTGACTTGCCTTTTGGAGAGATGCTGTTGGTGAGTTGCCTTGTTGGAGACTTACTCATGGACTGATTCTTTCTCCACTTATTAAACTTTAAAAGTATGTATTTCTAGCTTTGATTTCAAAATGAAACAACAATTTACCAAAGATAATAGTAGCGATCGCACACAAACTGCCATTATCACTCACTACACTGTGTCATATGCAAAACTTTCGATAGTAGATCTTATTTAACCGCTACTAGATAAAAATTTGTGATCCAAATGCACCTCAAGTAAAGAACAGTTTAAACAAAAATATAGAGGTATTTCTCACTACATTTATGTGTTTCATGTCTAATTTATTGCTTGAATTGAGGCAGTTTGTTAAATTATCAGTACCTTGACAAACAAAAGGGTCTATTTTTCTGGGTATTATGACTCTTCATTCACCAATAATTTTAAATTGACCTATTGACTGCAGAGCAATGGTCCTGATGAGGACAAATGTCTTCTTTTAACAAAATTTACCATTTTTTCCTTGGTATTTTATCAGAAAAATACCATGAAAGTCTCTTTGAACAGGTATATAGAAAAAGTTATTGAGTGGGGCACATATGGAACACCCTTTAAATGAAAGGTTTTGGTGTCCTAAAGATTATGTGAAAGTCTTATGATCCTACCTGGATGCATAACGATGCACGAAATCTTTATTCATCAAAAAACTGATTCAACATTTTTCAGGTGCTTACATTAAATGTCATTTTTGTTGACACTTGTGGGATATTTTGATCGAGTTTTCTTCTTTAATATTTCCTTGAATGTTTTATATCTGTTGTGGCACAAATATAATCAAATAAATGCACAAATAACATAAAATACATGTACAAGTGGATAGTTTGCATACTATGCCACAACATCTAGACAAATCCGTCAACTATACTTACTGCATCACTTTATTTAAGAAGTTTAATGAAAATTAGACTTCCTAGCATCCTATAAACACCTGAATTAGTTATATTATGATGGTGCTTCTAAATGTCACAATATTTCTGTGAAAATACAAAATCTTTGTTTTGCTGCTGATGTCTGTGATTACCTTATGACCTGATTATGCCAAAATCTCATATCTGTTACTTGTTGCTACTGTTTGTGGATGCAAAGAACTTAAATGTGATATGTGATAGTATTTAATTCAACAGTACTATGTAAATACCTTACTGTATTGGAGTATTTATGTTTGACACAAAATATTTCTGAAAATCTGACATTCGGCTGAAATTTGTGCAACATACAAAGAAAGTGGGTCAATATAAGTAGTTATCTCTCCTTAGTGGTGCCAAGACCTTTTGGAAAATGTACAGTTTAACTGAGTTTTCACGAAAAAGTTATTATGTTGTAGTTGCTAATAATAGATCTAATTATATTTAGGAAAAAGAGAAAAAAACAACTAAAGACAAGTGTCCACAATGGCCAATGAGAAATTTCCAATCGCCACAGTATGCGGTGGTTTGAGTGTGAACTCGACGGAAGGTCAATAACTCCAAACATCTTCATTATTCCCAACAGAAACATTCACTTACCTCGATCTACTTGAAACTTGAAAATCCCGCCATCTTTCATTTAGTTAAAACTTTGTACCTAAAGTAGCCGTAGGTCCATACTAAATGATTTTTCACGCATAATATAACCATTTACCTTCGTCAACTGTTATAATATTAAATTTTGTGTCTCTTTAAAACGAGATACAATTCGAAAATTGGATTATTGTTATGAGATTTAGGTACGAAAAACATACTTTTCCTACGGATTACTAAGGATAAATCTCAGATAAACCTTCACCTTTTATCAAAACAAAGTAGATGTGGGCCACTTCCAAATAAATATTTCTTTATTTTTACATTTTTTTGATGTATGAATGCTTTTGGGATTGTAAGGTAAATCGTTTTAATCCATTTCGTAAATTTTACAATTTATGACAGTCTAAATAATGTCGACACCAAAGGATTCGTTCACAGACGAAAACTTGCCTTAGAATAGATCTAGATCTAGACTCTCTAAGCTAGATCTACGCATTAACCCTAAAAGCGTCAGTTTTATGATCACCTTAATGGCTCAGATGCATCTCTTAGATACAATTTGTAACAGTTGTTGCTAATAATGAGGTTTAATATCAAGAACTAGATCTAGGTTTTAAAAATATATTGAAAAGAAAAATTGATGAAATTTTCAATTTTTATGATTTTGAGATTTGAAGTCATGTGGTTAGGTTATATAAAGGATACATTAAAGTTTGTTGGCATGGTACTGATGCTTAATGTATCTGGTAAAATATCATAAAACATTTTAAGTAAAACATCTATATGTACTGTTTTGGAGGGTACTTTGTTATGCCCATTTGTTCTCAGAGGATGCAAATGCTTTGCCTAACCTTTGACCTACTTTCTCTGGTTCATTGGATTTTCCTTTATTGCAAATTTAATTAATGCTGGGTAATCCAGGTAACACTAACTGTAAACTTTGTTTAATTTGCCAGTGGTTGTATATGGAATCAAACGCTTCATCTCCATACGTATTGTCTCTGATTAGGGACTGTGACAAATGTGGGTATCCGAATGCGTTTTACCATATACACTGTATGTTTCCTTATCAGGGTACAAAGCGACCAAACCAAAAATCTGAAATTGAGATTTGAGGTTTTAGAAATGGCCATTTCATACAAATCCATGAAATGTAAAAGGTTAAAATTACACAGATTTGTGGATTGTGCAAGTTGCAAAACTCAAAAACTAGAAAAACTCAAGGACCAGGAAGTTAGTCTATTGCTTGAGTTTTTGGATTTTTGAGTTTTTCACCATCACTTGACATGAAACCAAAATCTTAAAATTCCAATATTTCACATTTTGAGTTTGGGCGTACTCTTGCGTAAAAAAACTGGAAGATTCAAATCCCCTATTTCACAATCTTGTAATTATATCATGAACTTTTCTCTGAAATCTTTGCGTTAAAAAATTGTAGATCAAATAATAAGTGCCAATCGTTCTTTATCTAATTTTATTTTAATCAAATATTTTCTTTCAGATGTGAAGACATGGGTTTGTGCACTATGTAGATGGCAGGCTTTTATATTGGTTTAGCAAAGGGGGGATTTCTGTCTGTATCATCGTCAGTGGACCTGGCTGCTCAAATATTAGACCATCAGAAAATCATACTGCTATGTGTGAACTACATGTTCTTCAGTATTGTTGTGACTATGTTCCTGCTCTTTTTAATGTGTCTGTCACAAATTTCCACGTTTGCACTTGATACCAGCTCAACACTTGGACTACTAGCCATTTGCTTCATAATGATGGACCTCGTACTAGCTAACTACGTCGTCGACACAATCAACTTGAAAAAAGAGCTCAAAGTGCAATACTTTTAAGTTGTGCTACCCAACAGTATATTTCCTGGTCGTTCAGATTTCAACATGGCAGAGCGAAACAATTTGTGCAGTTCGTTGGATATAGAACCTTCAGAAGTCAATCACAGTGATGATGAAGTCATAGCGAATGGAAGTGATAAAAGCTACAGGATTCGTCCAACAATAGATTTAACGTCAAATAGAACTGCTATCCAGCCGTCCTTGTTATCACCAAAGAGTCCCAGTAGTGTCTTTACAAAGTCAACATTGAACCACAGTAAAGAGGGGCTAATAAGTTGCCTGGTACTTTGCAACTGGGACAACATTATGGGACCAAAAGTTCGACACCTTTGGATGAGCGAGAGCATGGATAATGTGACAATGGACACATTAGTAAATATAGCCACACATACTTTAAGTGGCGAAATCTGCAGAGATCCCTTAGATAGTAACATCGACACAAAGTTTTATGCTATGAAAGAAAAGGGTATTATAGTTACATCAGTGATATTTGGTGCGATGGGACTGCATGACATGACAGTGCACTCCTTGTCACTCATTGTTCCACATTCCCAAATGAAGAGATACTTGCAGTTACACGAACTTTGCTTATCGTGGATTTCATACTTTATTTCAAAATTGAGACTCCTACTTGAAAAGGTAAAAATGCCATTTGTTGTTACTGAAGTCGCGAAAATAGATTTTAAGAAAGGGAATAAGAAGAAAGAACCTATTGTGTTCCAAAGTTGGCTTTAGTTGATACATGCTGGGAAATTCATTTTTCAGGGTCCGACTTCCTTGGCCATGAGTGAGTTTACAGAATACTTGAACACTTTTGTGGAAATGCTTGATTCCCTCAAAACTGCTGCAATACCTCGGCACGTATCTGTAAGTATTGCATTCATTCAAAGTTTATTTTGTGACAAGGAAGCCTGTCAGTCAAGGACTAACCTCCCATGCCCCATCCCATGGTAGGTTTAAGGGGTGTGGGCTGGGGCCACGTCCTACCCCTGAATGTAATGGGCCAGAGGGGAGGGGGTCTGGTTCTTCCTGACCTGTTTCTTCCTGACCTGTTTCTTCCTCGGGGACGAGGCCCTATCCCACATCGCAATGGACAGTAGACTCCTCCACCATGAACAGAATGACAGACAAACTGAAAATATTGCCTTACTACAACCTTCGGACAGTAATAATTTAGATCACGTCTTTTGGAATATCTTATTTAAGTTCTCATTATCATCAAATAAAGTGTGTCCTTTTTATCAATATTTTGTTTGTATTTGTAGCTGTCGGAAACTGCATTCCATCCGGACCATCTGAAGAAGTTCGAGCTAGCGTTTCTGAGGAAAGCTATCATGTCACATCTCATGACTTCAGGTCATAGTCTAGTCATTGGTAACACAGCAAGCTCAGTCAATCTTGTAAGTTGTTGATTATCATTATTACTGCCCCCGTACGAAGTACGAGAGAAGGTAATGTTTTCAATTTGTTTGTTCACTGGGGGGAGGGGGGTACCCCAGTCCCAGGTTCTTTCTCTGTCTCTGGTCCCAGGTCCTTTCCTGGGGGTTTACCCCAGTCCCAGGTTCTTTTCCTGGTCTCTGGTCACAGGTCCTTTCCAGGGGTTACCCCAACTGGGACTGGGGTACCCCCTACAGTTGGGATTGGGGTCCCCCCCCCCCCAGTACAGTACAGAAGAACGAGCACTTGCTACGCAGCGGGCGGTACGCCTCTTGCGGTTGCGTGGGAGGACTTTCTTGTTATTTAATTTAATGTAAATGGGGGAACTTCTCATGTTGGCTATGTTGTGCCCTTTTCAATTTTAGGTGATAGCTACATTAGCATTATTTTTGAATCCAATGGAAAGGTTGTGCTCCCGATATGCCGATGGATGTAGGCCATGGCCTTACCACCAGAATTTATGTTTGCAGGGAATTCTAAAGGTAAGTTTTGTGTGTGTCCAGATCATGGGTCAAAATTGTCAACTGCCAGTTGAAAGTTTTGTCGGATCATTTCAAGTAGTGTTTGATGAATGATCACTCTTACCCAAAATCCTAATCTCAACATTGAATGTTGCTGTTTTCATTTCCTGGCTACTAGTCAGTGACTATTTTTTATGCCTCGGAGGTACCAACCATTGATACTGTTTATTTATAGTTCTCTTCAAAAAATCTTCTAAATATATAATTTAGATTCATGCTGATTATCTTGACAGGATAGTAACGGACAGCTAACTGACACAGTATCAAATGTTTTGCTCAGCAAATACCCAACAACCCTCATAGACCTAGCAACTGGGGAAGTAAGGCACACGTCTTTACACAAGCATCACGTGAGGAGACATGAGGCCCTGCGGCATCAATTGGACATGTTGTGGAAGGGTAAAAAGGATGACCAAGCATTCACTCCTAGGTATAGTTCCATTTACTTTAAGTTACCAATGACAGAGCAGCATGTACCTATTGAAGGTTTTACGAATGCTTTTTGTAAGCTTATCATGAAACACTAAAGTACACGTACACATATTGGATAAGGTGAACAACCCTTATACATGTACATGTATTGAATCAAGATATTGGTTGTGCTACAGTGGATTATATTTTCCTCCTTTTAGGAATTTATTTCACTCATTCGATGAACACGAAAGCTTAGTCGGTAATTTCCTGGAAGAGGTAATTCAAACTTACATGGTTGATTTGCTTTTGTCATAACAAATTCCTCTTTTTATTTGATTTCTACTTAAACCATGTTTGAAAACTTAAATTTGACAAATAAAAATTTATAAATAACTTTAATTGGAAAAAAAAATATTCAGATAGGACAGCGATTTAATGTGCTGTTGGGCTATTAGAGTATCTGTTTGTTGCTTTATGTTCAGCTGTTACTTTTGGAACCTCAACATGGATCCAGGGAAGCTTATGCAGAACAATTTATGCGACTCTTGGAAAGAAAGGCATTGGCAGTTATAAAATACCTGGAGTCAGAAACGTAAGTAAATAGCACAACTCTTCTGTTCAAAGTAATTGCATTGCATCTCAATGCAAATAGTAGGGTCAAGACATTTACACTGCAATCCTCTTCAAGGAAAGAAAGATATAAACGGTATTTGGTCATCGCGACTGGATTCTTATTGTGACCGAACATCTTAAAATTCCTATTAGTGATTTTGGTGGAAAGACATTTATTCGTTGTAAAACTGCGGTGCTCGTTTTAACCGAACTGGTTGTAAGCAAAACCCAGTGTACACTGTATTTGGCACTTTGTTGTCATCTGCAAAAAAAAAAATTACTGACAGCTTTGTAGCCGTAATTCTGAAGGCATCGGAAATTAAAAGCAATGTATTATTTCACAGAAATAACGGCAAAGTGTTTGGAAAAGCTGTTGTGAAGAAATTACGACAGGTTATTGGACTATCCCTGATGGGTGATCTAAAGATTGTATTAGCCACAGCAGAAAAGCTCCGCCCAGGCATGTACAACTTTGTATGTGGAGACCCCAAACTGGAATTAGACCAAATGCAAACCATTGTTGATTCTATTTAAACAATTCATTAGGAAATATTTCCTGTTTGTATGACCTGTGTAAGTGGTAGATTGGAAACATCTACCAGTTAAGTTGCTTTTTCAGGTCAAACGACTTCGTCAGTGGGATTTAATATTTTGGAGCAGTATTATTGTATGTGCTCACATTTGTTGAAAATGATAAAAGTTATGCAATATGTAGATATTTTAGCGCTTTCTGTGAGGTTGCGCAGATACAATGCTTTCTGTGAGGTTGCGCAGATACGATGATGCTAACAAAAATGCTCTTGTTTTACTTCCTGTTGTACAGGAAATTTCAGTATGCATGCATGTTAACAATAAGTAATAAAGTAAAATTTGTAGTCCTGGTCAAATATGCGCATTATTTAAACAAATATTCGTGACCTATCTTTGAGCAATTCGTTTTCGAAAGTCAACATAATATATAGACACGAAAACTGTACGTTGCGCTTAAAAAAATTCACAAGTGGGAAAACGATGATTTATGAGTTGGAAATGCATGGTAATGAATTAACACTAGAATAACGACGTTTTTATTAAATGTCTCTTGTTTTTCAACTATTATACTCAAATGTTGGGCGCATGATTCAAGAATACCTGACCTGTGGCTCTAGTTGATGGTAAGGGATCATAGTATTGTCTCGATGGAATTTAACACGCATAATTGGCATACATTATTTGAAAGCAATTTTAATCAAGTCCTGACAGTGTCTGTTGTATCATACGGTTGGTGTGTTGCGAACAATTACTTTTTGAAATTTTATAGAAAACACCACAGGGGCCCAAGAACTTGGATCACAGCCAATAGGTACGCTTAGTGAACAAAGACCTATGCTGGTACAGAAATAGCGTGACTTTTTGTAAGTTGAGTATCAATTATGTACCAATATATTTAAAAAGCCATTTTTCTATCAAAGTACGCATTAATTAGTGCACGCTGGCTACGCTTATGTCTTTCGCTGCCCAGTTATTACCGCCCGTGTAGTACGACGGGAAGGTAATGTTTTGATATGATGTTTGTCTGTTCACGGGGGGGGGGGTGTACCCCTTGTTCTGTGGTCCTAGGTTCCTTTCCTGGTCTCTGGTCCCATGGCCTTTCTTTGGGGGGAGGTCATCTGGCACTGGTCCTGTCCAAATCCTGCCCTAGGTCCTGTTGGGGAGGAGGGGGTACCCCAACCTAGGACAGGACAGAACTAGGCCCCCCCCCAGGACTGGGGTACTCCCCTGGCCAGGACTGGGGTACCACCCCCTCCCTCCAGGACGGTTGTGCGGCGCGGGCGGTGTGCCTCTTGCGTTCACGCAGGACTTTCTTGGTTAACATGTGGATTTTAATCAGTGGAATGAAATAACTAGGTTATTAGGATCATTGTAAGCATCAAATGTTTTATTGGGTGGGTGATCGCACTGATGATTCGTAATTGGAGCCAAACTGTATGAATTTGTTTGGAACTGTTTTTTAGTCGTGAATCATGTGTGTTGGGAAGGGGGGGAGGTGGTAAACATCACTTCTGATACCAAAGGAATTGAATACATTCATGTAGTGAATCTGAGTATCTGAAAATCCAGATGATTATGGGTTGAAATACGATGTACTTTTCGATGTATTTTTCCAATGATATTTGTGAAGTAAATTGACGAATAAAATATAAATGAATGGTACTATCGTTTTCAAAGACTATCTTTAGCAGCCAGACCAACTGATACTTTTCGATGACAATATTGCACTACGCTTTGTAACACGCATCATCTAAATGTAATGCAGGTAAATGTGCGTATCAAATTTGCAACGTGTCGTGGAATAAGGTACATTTTGCGAACAAAAAAAATATCACGTGCCATATGTAACCAGGATATTGTGCTATTTTTAGTTCAATGCAAAACGTTCAATAAGGAAATAAACTCCACATGACAGATCAAATTATTTGCTTAATTAAGTGAGCCAGACAGCATTGGAGTAACGTCAACTAGATTAGAAAGAGAAAAAAACGTTTTTGACGAAAGACTGCTGCCCAGAACTTAGGTTTGTTTATTAAAATGTGAGTAATATTGTGAAACCGCCGGTGCCTCATTGTGGTTAAAGATAATGGTCATCGGTGTATTCAGGGTATTTTTCTTCTTTCCAAAAAGCAGTGATAAAAAGATTATTAGTGAAGAAAATCTTTTCACAAAATGCAAACTTTGTAGAAAACAGGATGGTGCAGATTTCATGGTTATTTTAATTGAAAACCCGGAACTTTATCGAAATTCCCGAAAGTTCCCCAGTCATATGCTTCACATTTCACAACAGGCTCTTCACATTCTATTTGTTTTGTGACGTCAAGCTTCACATTGCGGCGTCCCCTTATAAAAAGTGGTTCGTTATCTATTGTGCCCATTGCGCAGTCGGACCTTCACACCCACAGATACTGTGAACAACCGTCAAGTTAGTGGAATCGTTTTAACTGTGCTCTTCTTCAGCAAATTTTCCTGTTCTATTTGAGACGACATACTTACTAAGTCTAGTGTGTTTAATTTAAACAAATATCAACCATTACAAATCTAGCAGCAATGGAAACCTGGACAAGTAAAGTCATAATCATCTTTATAGTGCTGGGCATCTCGCTATTGTTCGGACTTATACCACTGAAAATAGTGAACAAGCTGAAGTTTAACTCGCACACATCCAGGCCAAGAACACAAAGGGTTATTAGTTTACTGAATTGTTTTGCTGGAGGTGTCTTCTTAGCCACGACTTTTTTGCACTTGCTGCCTGAAGTAAAAGAAGGTATGGAGGCATTGCTGGAGGAGAGAGGAGTCAAGACTTCGTTTCCCATTACAGAGTTCATGGTCACAGGTGGAATGTTTGTCATTATGTTCATTGAACATTTAGTAATGACTGTTCAACATCATCAAGGAGACATGAGTTTTCCATCGAGTAGTGAAAACTCTTATGAGGAAAAACAACCTTTGTGCCATTCTGAGAAAGATGAAGAAGCGCAGCACTCGCAAGGAATTTTGAAGACAAACCTAAAAAACTACGGTTCTATTCACAAAGAGGGCAAAGTCCTTTACAGAAGCGTGTCCTCTGGAAAAGAACGTGAAGATTTAATCCAATCAGTATCAACAGACAAGATAGACAACAATGAGGACAACTATCACGGTATTGGGACAGAACGAAATGACGAATGTGAAGATAGCGTTCATGTTCACGTACATGATAGCCATCAAAGCAAGGAGAAAAATGGTGAAAGGCGCAGAGATGTGGTGTGCGCTAGTCATCGGGATGTGGTTCTGGAAGAAGGGGCATGTGTACATGTGATCAAACCCACTCATCATCAACATCATCACATGGAACCTCAACAATTGGGAGGAATCAGATCATTTCTGTTTCTGTTGGCCATGTCTATTCACACAGTGTTTGAGGGTTTAGCTATTGGTCTTCAGCCGAACAACACAGCAGTATGGAGTCTCTTCTTTGCAGTCATCATCCACAAAATTGTCATTGCTTTCAGTCTTGGTATCCAGTTTGCAGAAAACATTCAGCACACTAGCAGAGCAGTTTTGTTCATCGTCTTCTTTGCGGTGATGTCCCCTTTGGGTACAGCAATAGGAACAGCAATGACAGAAACAACGCATGGAGGATCTGTATCAGTTGATATTGCCAGCACCATTCTCCAGGGATTGTCCACCGGGGTGTTTCTTTATGTTACCTTCTTTGAATCATTGGGCAATGAAGTAGGTTCAGATCACAGCCTTGTTAAAGTAGGGCTCATTGTCTTGGGCTACAGTGCGATTGCGATCATACAACTACTTATTCCCGAACCTGAAGAAAGTGGCAATTGAAGTGAATAGACACACTACTGGACGAGAAACTCTGAATCTTTGATAAGATAAATGTTTGAAGTGGAAATGAATATTCATTTTGATCTTACAGTTTTTGCGTGGTTTGGGGCACTGATAACAAATGGGTCAGGCACGACTGTACATTATATCTAGTCGCATTATCTTTCAAATTGATAGGTGCAAGGAGATAACTAATCAATACACAACATGACAAATTTGTACTTTCTTCAAAACTATATCTTAAAATTATAATGTCAGCACATATATATTTACTTTTATATCCATAAATAAATGTTTACTTCTCCTAATGCGTTTGTTCCATTGAATGTCGCGTGATTTAGTTCTGTTTTCTTCCCGTATGTCGCTGTTGACATCAAACTGTAATCAGTCGCGGTTCCAGAATTTCTCAGACGGCGTGCGCAAACTCCAAAGGGACGGGGCGCAGTTTATTAGTTGGCCAATTTTTCATGCCAACTGCATGAAAATGAAGAATTTTGACCGGGGTCAGGGAGTGTCTTCAGTGCCACCACTTTTGACAAATTAGCATTGGCAGATTTGAGACTCATTGCCATATATACATTTGGGCGAACAAATAACTAAAACATCTCTCAAAAATAATACTGCACAATTATATTTTAAATTACGGAATGTCGAGCTAAATTGCAAATATTCTAGTTGACTTAGGCAGGGGGGTCCCACGTTGTGTTTGCGAGAAAAACGTCACAGATCTGCACTGCGCATGCGTGACATTTAGCGTGGGTTAAGCGTCGCAAAAATGGCAACCAAAAGCAAGTCAGCGGAGGAAAATGTTAAATCTGAAGGTA
>JBCAUG010679882.1:0-13673 GCA_038406175.1 Haplosyllis leylae | reverse complement strand
AGAATCTTAGAGATTTCACCAAAAAATATTTCCATTTAAATAGCCCAGCTGTTTACAACAGCTCTGCTAAAAAGAAAAAAAAAAAAAAAAAGAGATAAAATTATGGGACTAAAACATATTTTCTCACAATCTAAACAATTAGAGTAAAATTCCCTGATTTTAAAGATTTGTCAGTACTGATAAATACCGTGCTTCACAATACTTAATTTTTGCCAGAAATATTGTAATATTTGGATTGGACATCGCGGGGCTTCCCCGCCGACCAAATCAAACACATTTGTAATCGATTCAAACAAGGAGATCCTGCCCACCAAAATGTTTTCAAACTAATGACAGATGTCTTCATTTATTTTCTCCTTGTAACAGATGCGGTATAAAACACTCTCATAGATTAATAATTAGATTTATTGCCGGACAACATACCTGTTCAGGTGCTAACGATGGCGGTCCCTTTTGTTCTGTTATGACGGGCCGGGAATTCCGTGTGCTCGGCCGTGTTCGATGATTCATTCGACACGGAATCGGGTCAACGAAAGTCCGGTCACATTTCAGTGGCGCCAGCAAGATTTCCTTTTATGGATTAGACTTCACATGTTACTTTCTGAATAAGCGTACGGTGGTATTGGTGACTATCATTTCTGTTCTATTGAAAATTATATTTTCACAATTTACTACTTTTAGTTTGTATTCGGAATAACAACGATCAAAACAAAACTGCCAACTTTTATTTTTATTATTTTCTTTTGTTCTCACAAAAAAGAAACCTTTGGTACAGTACGCCTTTAATAAAATGCACTGTTTAAAATCACCGATTCTATCAGTGGCATCTGTAATATATGCAATGTAACGAAAATTGTTCGTCCAATATTTCTTATACCACTTTCCTTTTTTGTTACAAGTACTGCTGTGAGTCACACCTCTCTGCAGATGCGAGGAAGAAAATGACTTGAAAAAAAACCCCCAAAAATTTCACTGTTAAATTTGAACAAAAGATAAGCATGATTTTCAGGTGCATAATATCAAATTGAAACCAATTTCTTCGGTATCACCAACAATACAAGATATATGCCGTTTACATTCTGAAAGTCAAGACAACGGAATTTTTTTGTTTACATTTGAACTAGTCTGGCTGAATGTGCGCATCTTTTTTTCAAAAAAAAACAAAAATAAAGACATAATAATTTAGTGAGCACAGAGCCCACAAATAAGTTTTCGTTTTTGCAATTCAATATTTAGTTTATTACTAGTGTCCGTTTACATTACAAACACTCCACATTTAACCATCTCAAACCTCTGCACACACGTACATTACTTCGCAATAACATACAATCACAGATGAAACGGTGGCATTAATATAATGCCGAATATTTTACCCGAATAAAATACCCTCCACTTGGGAAGAGTTAAAACTATCCCCTCATCAGATATATTGCAGGATGGCGAAAGGACTTTCCGTAACAAATATAAATTACGGTCACGGTTTACTCAGGAAAAAGGTTATGTGGACTATTACGACTGAAATAGGCAGGACCGAAATGTGCCAACCGTCTGCAAGAAAACTCCTTAGTAAGCCGTGTTAAAATTACATATAGTAACTTGAAAACCTTCATGCTTGGTAATCACTTCGTTCGAAAAAAATCCCAAACTCTGAAATGCAGATAATTTAATTCACTTGTATGTTCTAGAGGACTGTTTGCAACTAAAAGTTCGGTTTATTATAAATAGGTGGTTACATAGTACAAATAAAACAACGGGCTCCCACCTCTGTAATTGATCAGGTCCAAAGTATCGTCTTGATCAACAAAATTTTCGAATAGTTTTAAACTCATTTCACAAACATGGGACTAGAGACGCCTTCTTTTCGATTGCATAGCATTTAAATTGTTAAGTTCTAGTTGATCGTCCGCTAAATGCAGTTTTCCCATATATTGCATAAAATACAATGTATTTTATAAAATAAGTTACAACTGTATTTTTTACATGAAAATAAGAAACGAACAACAATGATAAATATTGCCTAGAGTATTAACAAGCGTTATTTCAGTCGTGATTCGTTCGCTTTCTTCACACGTTTAACCAGACTAGCTTTATAGTCGAATATAGTTCCCTCCCATTTTTTGATGGTCTGTTCCTTGCATTCCCAGATCTCTTCAGCAACCTACAAATTTAAGAACAAATCAATAACAACCAGGCAATGACAACACTGTAGAACATAAGACTACCCAGTAGTGATAATTACGGAACATTTCACGTCAGGATAACACATAAAATTATTCATTGGTTTTATAAGTATAGTACCTGTGAAATGAGTCTAAAGTCGTGAGATACAAGCAGCAGTCCTCCTTCATAGTCGTTAATGGCATCGGCAAGTGCGTCTATTGTTTCTATATCGAGGTGATTGGTCGGTTCGTCGAGTAGCAGCATGTGCGGACATTTCCATGCCAACCAGGCAAATATTACTCTACATCTCTGACCATCTGACAAGTTCTTAATCGGACACACCTATAGCAGGTATACAATACATAAAGTATTAATAACTAAACCTCCAGGTTTCTGCTTCATAAGACTTTGATGAAATTGAATGGGTCAGATATAATTCGCTTCCGGAGTTTCGAGCATTGTGCAAGCGTCGACTTCACTGCAAATTAATTCGCTGTGAAGGAACTCAACACTCTACCTCGGCCTTTCATGTCATCATTCCCATATAAAGCTAGAAGTATGGCTTGCTTCCTTACTTTACGACAGTGACACAAAATTGTCCAAGTCCATTTAATAAGATTGCTAACATAATTTTTGTCATAGTTACCTGCTGTTGACCAGACAGACCATAGCGACCGATGATTTTCCTCATTTCTTCCCGTTCTCTAATTGCTGGGAATTGTTTCATCATCCAATCAAGTGCAGTCGCGTTCATATCCAGAATTTCTTGTAAATGCTGAAAAATACACGACCATTTTAGCAGGCGAAATGATTGAATCTCAAACAAAAAATTAAATAGCTATAAAATCAAGGACCCAATTCAATAAAACATGTTGCGCATCAGCATATGTACCTTTTTCGTGTACAATTCCGGAACTGAAACGCGAATTCCACGTTTCCAGTGTCGATAGAAAGGGCCTGAATTCTGTACTTACCTGATGATAGCGACCAATCCTGAGGTGGGAATGCCGCCTTATGAGACCATCAGATGGCACCAACTGTAAATATCAAATACATTAATGAACTTGAGAATAACAGAATATCGTTACTTTTTCGTGTCAATCATAGTGTCCAGCAACATATCAATTTCTATGGATAAATGTAAAATACAATGTACATGTACTCTCTCAATGAAGCTTACCTCTCCAGCTATGAGTTTGAGTAACGTGGATTTTCCGGCACCATTCGGTCCCACTAAGGCAATTCTGGCGTCAAGATCAACACCAAATTCAAGGTTCTTGTAAATCAAAGGCTGAAAAGGGCGAAAGCGCTTTAATGTTTGCGTATTTATCAATACGTAGTGCACGAAATAAACTAGTATGACGATCTTTTCAAATGTGTACAATGATCTCGTCATCATGTAATAAAAGGGTAACATTATGAAACCGATGCATATTACTCATACCTTTCCGTCTGCGTATTTGAAGCTAACGTTTTGGACCATTATAACCGGTGGTGGAATTGTTCCGCAGTCAGGGAAACAGAATGCCAAGTTCTGGAACAAGATGGCAAAGAATAGAATATACTTCTAATTAGCAACCATACACACTGAGCAAATAGTCCGGCATCGACTGACAAAAGTCTTGTAACACTTTTTGATACATGAAGTTCTGTATTACCTTATCTTTCACAACTTTGTCGGTTAACCCTCCATCAACCATTTTCTTCAGTGTTTTTTCTTTACTCTGAGCTTGTCGAGCCAGCTTTGCGCTACCGTGTCCAAATCTGGCAATGTAATTCTGTAAAGAAATAAAAAACAGAAATGGTCACACTTTTTTCGCGCACCATTTTCCGAAGAACAAAACGAAACCTTCTGAAATGAATTTAAACCATAATTTACCCTCACAATTAAACATATTTCGTACCTTCATGTGCGCTATTTGATCCTGTTCCCAGCGATATTTCTTCATCTGATTCTCTTCAAGTTCTGCGCGTGTCTGGACGTAAGTGTCGTAGTTACCCTGAAACAAGGATCAGATGAGAAAACTTTACCCACCTACAGTGTGCCAATAATGTTACAAAATATTTATGGACTTTACTCATTTTTGACCCAATGATACCCCCGATTTTTGGTAATATTATTAACTACATGTATATAGCTTAGCCTGAAATACGACCAAAGTTTTGAGGTCAAATTTCGTAATCCAGCAAGGAGAAATGGAAGCAACAATTACTTACTCCGTAATAATTTAGCTTCTGTTTGTGTATGTGAATGACATTAGTACAAACACCGTTCATAAAATCTTGTGAATGTGAAATTATAACCAAACATCTTTTGTACCTGCAACAGAAACAAAAATAATTTATTGCTGTCCCTGAAACTTTTCCAAGATTTTGCGAAAATTTGGAGCAGTTTAGAATTTACAACTAAGACACCCACACCTATTCCAAATAGTTTGATATTGCACCGTGTGGAAGCGTTCAGATTTTTTACTGACGATGTGAATACAGCGAGTCAAAGTCGGTGTCCGTAAATGCGAATAAACCTTTAGTACTGAATTTAAAATATACAAGTACTTACGTTTTCAGCTCTTGTTCAAGCCACACACAAGCATCTAAATCTAAATGGTTTGTAGGTTCGTCGAGGAGCAGAAGAGCCGGTTTGATCAGCAGCGCTCGAGCGAGTGCTATTCTCATACGCCATCCTCCACTGAAGTGCTTCACTTGAGTCTGTTGCATCTGCCGTGTGAAACCCAAACCTGCAGAAGAACGAAACGGATTCACTACATGTTCCATTTCAGGTGATTTTTAATTTGTTATGGGAAATAAAAAAGACCGTACTTTTGGTCTTGATAGCGAAGTGACCAATGACAATACTTAAAGTAATGTCCATGGTAATGCGAGCCACCATAATTTCTGGCCTTATCTAACAGTATGACCGAAGTACGGTAATTTTCAAATCGTAAAATAATGCCAGTAGTAACAATAAACTGATGTAGCATACCGCTTAGAAGTTCAGCAGCCTTGACCTCGGCCTTGTCACTGTCCATGTCGTCTAATCGTTCATAAATGTCCATCAACCGTTCGTGCGCTTCTGTAAACACATCATGGTATTAACGTAAGTTAGACAAAGTCTTGTACTTGCGACAAATAACTTCATTCAGTTAACATTTAATTGTAGCTTGTTTTTGGTTTAAGAGGTCAATGGGTGTCTTTACCAACGCGATTAAATTAATCACATCGATAGAACTTCTTGAAACATTTAAGATCTTTTGGAAAAAAAAAATTCTACCATCAGTGGTAACTGAGGCAAGTATCTCTGCTTCCCTTTCCAGTTTGATTCGTTCCTCTTCCACTTCCATTACGCATTGTAGTGCTGTTTTATCACTTGGTGGCATCTCTCGCTTCAATAGAAAGATGTCCACGTGCTGTGGAATGGGGAACTCCCTGTTGCCGATGGCAGCCAGCAGTGTTGATTTACCTGTTAACATAAATGAATTCAGCATTTTCAGTACTCCACTCAAAAAGATAACGGCCCGTGGAAACAAGCGTCGACATTTCCACAAAAGTACTTTGTCCATTTATCTATATCTATTGGATGTACCTGACATTTTCAGAATATGTGTGATGGATGAGGAAATACGATAAAGTGTACTAACCACTGCCATTCGGTCCTAGCAGACCGTATCTGGATCCGACATTGAGCTTTAACATTGTGTCAACAAGCATCTCAACCCCGTGGAATGTGATTGATGCGTTTATAATGTGAACATCTCGACCTTCGGGATGTGAAGCTAAAACTCCTGTCACAGCTCGGTGCTTCCCGGCCAGATCTAGTTCGTCCAGTTCTCGTCCGATCCCGTCCAGCTCTACTTCCACGTCAAGACCGTTTGTGGCACCGTTTTCTGTCAATTACAAACTGACACTGTTACTTCACCCCCTTGTACATGTTTTAACCGACAGACAAGTACTTGTACAGGATATCACTAAATTTTATTTAACAAATTGACGTTTTACTTCATGACATGGATTTCGTAGATCACATGGCCAGTTAAGGTGAAGTTATATTGGTTTGAAAGCGAAAGCGAAAATTCTGTTTGATCTTTGTCGTTACTCGATATAAACATACAACTCCGAAAACTTTATATTCATTCCAAGAACGTCACTTTCGCTCTGATACAAATGTGCCCTGATGGACCCAACAAATTTGCCTACACACGTGCATACAGTTGTCAATGATCATTCGAAAACATAAAATCAAATCAGCCTGGGCCACCCAAGTCACATTACATTTGTTTTCAATGTATGAACGTTAGCTGCGATTCTAATGTTGATAATAAAATCAAGGTTGTCACACTCCGATTACGATTAAATTCCGTGTTTCCTTGTGTTCTCATCTCATTTCCTATGTTCTTGGCATTAAAATGGTAATTATTCTATTGTCATCATAGAGGGATATACTTTTGGTGATTCCCTAAAAACTACAATCACAATAACCTAAGTGCCTTCCCCAGTTAACAAGCTCAAAATTTACTAGAAAAGTCAAAAGATCATAAAACATCTCACCAAATCCTTTAATTTCTAAAACTTAAATTCGTTGTGTAAAAACAGGTTTTAAATATTTATAGGCAAATTCCCTCTCTGGAAAAAAAGAACATCCAAATTCCCTGTTTTCCCTGGGCCGTGGTAATCCTGGAAAAATGGAAAATGAAATCTACAAACGAACGTCTGTTATCATACGCACCAGCACAAGCTCCATTGACCCCATTGGTTTCTTCTTCTTTCTTCCCCTTTGGTTGCCCCCGTTTCTTCGCAGCTTCTTTCTTAGCCGCAGCCCGTTTTTTCTTTGCGTCTGACGGCATCTACCGACAAATCAACATGTTCATCATTTTAGATCTACATTCACCCCAAAATTGAGTTCACAGAGGTCATAGACCGACATTAGAAAAGTACTTATTTTCACTCGAATCCTCCTGATTGTTTTTCTCAATACAAATGTAAAAGAAAGGTTTCCGTTTAATTTAGTTCAAAATGATCATAGTTGGTAACCCTATCTAATATTTCGTAAGAACGCAAAATCAACACATGTTGACATCTTTGGTGTGAAACTCAAATTTTCGATGAATGGGAAAAGTATTATTTTGGCCCTTTTTCAGTGTCAATTGCCTATTTGTGTAACGTTCAGGTATTCATACAACATTGCTCCAAGTATTAGAAGTATATCTTACCTCTATTGGTTTGAATTCTTTGATTTAATCCAAAGTTTCACTTCTTTTATGTGTTTCTATCGCGAAGACATGTGCATGGTTCCAAATAAGGAAGTTTCCGGGTCGTGACGTCACCATCCGAGGAATGACGAACGTTTAAAATCACAGAATTTCAGTACGGAATGTGCAAAGAAAACATACTTAGTAACTCTTTAATTCTAAATATAAATTATAATAAAATAATCTTTACGAATAGTTACTTCTAAATTAAGAAATGTAAAATTATAAAACTGTTTGCCCGGTTCACCTTTTTAAAGCTAGAAACTCGGTCTAATTTTGACATGTGATGGTGCAAGCTGATGGAATTTGAGATTTTCTCAAATAAGTTGTGATGTAATGCATTTGGTATTGCAAACAGCACAACATTACAATCTTCCATCCTGCTGAGATAGAACAGTAGTAAATTTAGAGACTGTAAGCATGTAATAGTAGAAAATATAGTGTTTAAAATGTCAATATTCGGAGATCTTTTTGGGGATGAAGAAGCATCGTCTACCAAGCCAATAGGACCAGCTAACAGGCCTAATGATACGTTGATACCCTATCCACCACGACTTTCAAATGGACTGTGTGGCATTTACAACCAAGGAGCAACATGCTATATGAATTCTCTTCTTCAAACTCTTTTGTATACCCCAGAATTTAGAGGTAATAGATCTACTAGATAACAGATGGATTCCTTTGTCTATTGATGAAGTTTCAAAATCTCTCACTGGGAAGTAAACAAATACATATATCCGAAATTATTTTAATTTCCAGATGCTCTATTTTGTTTGGATCAAGATGTTCTTGGTAAACTAGTAGATGCCAACAAGCCGGGATCAAAGGTATGTATCATGACAAGTGGTTTCCATATTTTAACATTGAACATGCTCGACAGAACTTCTGTCTGAAAACGATCGTCAGGCGCACGGTTGCTTTCATTGCATCTCAAGGAAAGTTTAAGAGCAGGGATATTTTTAAAGAGTCGCCTAAACGCACACTTTCTCTTCTACAGGTACGAGTCATACCGATCCAGCTACAGAGATTATTCGCTCGTCTCTTGCTGCTAAACCAACAAGGTGCCACTACTGCAGATCTCACCGATAGCTTCGGCTGGACGAACAACGAGGTACTGAATATGTCTGATGCAAATGTAGTTTTCAGATGTCAGTTTCAAACAATCGAACGACAGAGATTAACAGCAAATGAAGGCAGTATAAGAAGAAGCTCGTTAAGTGAACTACAAATTACTCATAGAAATCTTTATACACTTTTGCCTAAAATAATTTGTCATATATACTATGTAGGAACTGCAGCAGCACGATGCACAAGAATTGAATCGAATTCTGTTCAGTGCCATCGAGGATTCCCTGGTGGGTACACCGGGACAGAACCTTATCAGGGACTTGTATCATGGAACCATTGTCAATCAGGTTTGTTTATGACGTTTTTTTAATGTGAGGGGCCCTGACATTGGATCTAGTTGCACAGTTTATTTTTACCAACCACGTACGTATTACGAGGGAGGGTCATGTCTGTCGTAACAATTAATCTGTCTACGCCAGGGGAATCCCTATCCCATGAGGCACTGTGACATGCAGAAAGAAAGCCCCCTCCTTCCAGTGGCAGGCCTCCCAGGAAGGACCAGCTGGGAAGGACTGGTTGCCAAGAAGCATCACCCCCTCCATCCAGCCGAGGGGCACCCTGGCTACGGGGAATGTAACTCTTACAATGTGGACATATAAATGCTTACATACTAATCAAGATACAAAGCAAACCAACGCCAAATGCTAGTTTTCAGACTTCAATGGTCAATATTTATTGCTGAACTTAGGTAACGGAAATCTGTATTTCATGGAACAATTGTAAAAAGATAACGAAACCAGATGCTTCATGCTGTTTATTGATTATAAAAACGTTGTGGATTTCAGATTATCTGTGAGGAATGTGGCAGAATAAGTGAAAGAGAGGTGAGTAGTAAGACACCATGACCTGAAGCAAAGACAGAAAGTTTTGTTTTCAGATTAAAATGAAGAGAATTTTTGTTGATCAGTCTCTCTTCATTGTAGATATTTTTCATGCATTTTCAGGAGGATTTTCTGGATCTGTCGGTTGCCATAGCAGCAGGAGCAGGATTACAGGATGTTCTCTTTGGCAACTATGTAGAGATAGAGTCGCTATCAGGCAACAATCAGTACAGATGTGAAACCTGTCAGAAACTTGTTGACGCAAAAAAGGTAGTCACTTGGTGTGATACAAGCCCATTGAGATCCAAACAACTATTTGTCGTGGGGTCATAAAGACAAGACACGGTGCGTGTATAGCGTGGATCTCAGTTTATTGGCAGGGCAACAAGAGTCCAGAAAGGCTCAATGCCTAACTGGGAGGGGCACTGGCACACTGTCACTTGTGAGGAGGTATGTTGCCTTTTAGTGTCTTCGTCTGAGATTGATGACTCAAATCTCCTCTTGATGGCCAAAAACCGTTCTTTGCTGTGGGAGGTATTACCTTGGTTGTCAGTGTTCTCTGAATTGCTGCTGGTGATGCCACTGGTCAAATCTGATCTGGCTCTTGGTCGTCTTGGGAATGCATTGCTCATATTGGGAGGGTCAGGAGTTGATGTCTTCCTTAACTGGGCCATACACTGTAACTTATTGCTGGCTATTTCTTTCTGTTCCTTCAAAAACCGTCTTGTCACTGCTCTTCCTTGTTGTTCTCTGACTGCATGAATGGCATCGTGAATCTGCTTGTCTACTATTGCCATTTCTGGGAGTGGAGAATGCACAGACCTCACAGTCAAGTTGCCTCCTTCTGGAGATGATGGTCTTGAAGACTCTCATCAGCTTGTTTCACTGCTAGCATCATATTCTGTCGATATTTCACTTTGGGAGGGTGTGCTGGTCCTGAAAGAACTGAAATTACGGTTACGGTTATTGTTACTGTATATTTCACTTTGGGAGGATGTGCTGGTCCTGCAATGAAGTTGGTCATTACTGGCTTGATTGTCACTGGATTGGCATGACGTCTCATTGTCACTTTGGGAGGGTGTGTACAACTCCTCACTGATGTCTGTTTCAGTTCCAGTCATGCTCGTTGAGTCACTAGGCACATCACTGTTATTTTCACCGTATATTTCACTTTGGGAGGGTGTGTTGGTCCTGAAAGGACTGGAAATATTCTCCTTATTGTTACTTGGATTGGAGAATATTTCACTTTGGGAGGGTGTGATGGTCCTGCAATGAGCAATGCTTGTACTTGGGTCGCTGTCACTTTCCTGAGCCTGGATTTGATCGCATGGCTGCTGGGGAGGGGAATGAGCTTTCGAAGTGTCATTTGCTTCTCCAGCCTCATTTTCCTCGAGGTCTTCTAATGCTGTGCCCTTTACTGGTTGTGACAATTGAATTGGTATCAGCAAAACAGGTCTAGCTGCATCGAAGGTCCTCTGGGAGGGTTGGGAGTGTGTCATTCTATTTGTACATCTTGCTGGAATGTGTTTGACACTGGTCACTGGGTTGCTGTCAAACCTGGTCATCTTCCTTGGCTTGATGGCACTTCTTAGTGGAACCAATGTCTCTGAAATATACAAGTCATAGGCAGTATCGGAAACTCTCTTGAGTGTTATTTTCGGTATGGATTGAGAATATTTCACTTTGGGAGGGTGTGCTGCTCCTGAAAGTAGATTTTCCAACTGGTTGTATATTTCACTTTGGGAGGGTGTGGTGGTCCTGAAAGTGAAATTGCCATTAATTATTGGTATGTTGAAGCATCTTGGTTTCAAATGGGACCTGTTCCTCCTCAGTGATGTTCCCTCGGGTGGGGCAATGTCATAGCTTCTCCCAGAGTCTCTAGTACTTATAACAGTGGCAAGTTGCCAATTATTGTTTGATGTAAGATAGTAAACTTCTTCCCCTATCACCAGGGCTCTCTGTGACTTTGCTCGTCTTGCGTTGTCATGCTGCTTGATGTACTTGGCCTGCAATGCAATCAAAGACTGATGGATACCCAGAATGTCAACAGAAATTGCCTTTCTTGTAGTAAGGCTCCTCTCATGAAGTATCTCTGCTGGCGAGGGCAGTCCATCACTCAATGGCTGTGCTCTCAAGCCAGTCAGAGCCTCTTGGAAACACCTGCCCGTGGCAAGGGCCTTTTCTATGATTCTCTTCATGGTCTGCACCTGTCTCTCAATGAAGCCATTACTCTGGGGATAGTTTGGTGATGAGGTTGAATGCTAGATGCCTAGACCTGTAAGAAAGATGTTAAATTCCTTGCTGCTGAAAGGTGGGCCATTGTCACTCATAACTTCATCCAGGGTGCCTTCAACAGCAAACAGCTCTTGGAGTTGATCCTTTATGCAGGCAAAACTGGTGCTCCTTGTCTGGAAGACAAAAGGAAATTTACTGAAATAATCGCATACTAACAGGTACAGCTTGCCATTAACATAAAAGTGGTCCATTGCTATTCTCTCCCAGGGCTGCTGTAAGACATCGTGAGCCTGTAATGGCTCCTTGGGAGGGTGTGAATGCTTGATGCATTCCTGGCACCTCCTCCCATAATCTGTGATGTGGGCATCCAGACCAGGCCAATATAGATGCTGCCTGGCATTCTGTTGGATTTTGGTTGCTGATAAATGACCACGGTGAAGCTTTTCAAGGTACTCTTCATGAAGGCAAGACAGTATAACAATTCTTGGTCCTTTCAGTAACAAGCCATCATCAGTGGACAGCTCATCTCTGAAGTCCCAATATGCCTTTGCCATCCTGGGAGTGTGCCTTCTTTGGTGTGGCCAACCTTGCTGAGTGAGCTGGTATACAGTGCTTGTAACTGGGTCATTGCTTGTGGCTTCCTTCAGCTTGGCAATCCAGACCTTGTTAAAGGCCACATAGTTGACACACATGTCCAGCTTGATTTCCTCATTTCCTCAAGAAGGGCACCTGCTCAATGCATCTGCAAGCAGCATGTCCCTGCCTGGCTTGTACCTGATGGTCAGATCATATTGCTGGAGTTGTAATAGCATCCGTTGGAGCCTGGGAGGGGCACTCACAAGGCTTTCAAATGTATCATTTCCAGGGGCTTGTGGTTTGACTCCACCATGAATTGCCTCCCAAGGACATACATGTTAAACCTTTGGCAGGCAAAAACAATAGCAAGAAGTTCCCTTTCGACATTGGCATACCTGGTCTCAGTGTCTGTAAGGCTCTTGCTGGCAAAAGCAATCAGCTGGCCTTCTTGAACTAGATAAGCTCCAAGCCCTCTTTGAAAGGCATCAGCTTGTACAGTCACTGGCTTGTTACAGTCATAGTATCTCAGTGGTTGGCTGGCTGTTTTGGCAATAAGATCCTTTATCTTCTGGAAGCTGGCATTTGCCATTTCATCCCACATGAAGAGAGTGTCTTGCTTTAGCATAGCACGGAGACGCTCAGTGTGGTGACTTAAATGTGGCACAAAGTTTGCCATATACATTACCATTCCAATGAAACTTGCCAGTTGCTGCTTGTCAGCAGGGGGGGGGGAGTCATTTCCATGGTACCTTGGATCTTCTTAGGACAGGGATGCATGCCATCAATGCTGTATTCAGCTCCGAAAAATGACACTTTGGTCCTTTTAAGTTCAAGTTTCTTGCTGTTCAGTACCAGTCCTTCTAGTTTGGCAACATTTAGCAAGTTAATGAGGTTGGCATCATGATCTTGCTCGTTAAGGCCATAGATCACTATGTCATCATGGATACTTATGACACCTGGGCAGTGCTCCATTATAAGGTCCATCTTTATCTGGAACACGTCCTGGGACAATTCTGCTCCAAATGGCATTCTCTTGAATCAATACCTGCCCTTGTGTGTGTTGATCACCAGTAACTTGCTGCTCCTTTCAGTGAGGTGTACTTGAAGGAATGCCTTGAGGGCATCTGCCTTGGTAAAGACCACTGCTCCAGCCAGCTGATGTGCAATTTCTTCCACTGTCTGGGGCTTGTGATTTTCCCTTATAATGGCTTTGTTGAGGTCCCTTGTATCTAGGCATGGTCTGACTTCACCTGTTGTGTCACTGATGAAACCCAAGGTGTTAGCTTGATTTGTTGCTCTAAAATGTCTTGTTTAACCATGTAGTTGATGGCCTCTTTGATGGCTGCCTTGGATTCAATTGGCACTTTCCTCCTTGCATGCTGTACTGGTGGTACTGCTGGGTCAACTTTGATGTCATACTCTCCCTTGAATGAGCCAAGCCTATCAAATGAATTGGGATACAGTTTAAGAATGTCATCCACTGATTTAATACTAATGGTACCAGGTT
>JBCAUG010679771.1:0-13673 GCA_038406175.1 Haplosyllis leylae | reverse complement strand
GCGCTTGTTTACTCAGTTCAACAACCGCTTAACTTAATATTATATAGATCTAAGTTTAGATCTATATAATATTAAGGTGAGGGGCCGATGCTATGTAAAAGCCATAGAAGTTGAACATTTATCGGAACAAATATAATTTTAATACTTACAAAGAATAAATAAAATATATAATTAAGTCACAACAGCTCTGCATAAAGCCCATGGGCTTCTTGTATAATTTAAACAAACTAATTACTATATATTGATACAATGTTGAAAGTTCGTCTGAAGTAAATCTACTTCCCCCTTTGTTTTGACAGAACTCGAAATGGTGGCCAGCCTGTGATTGTTTGATTCCTGTCACATCACTAGTTCCCAGTTTTTGTTGCCTCACCCAACCAATTGCCCTTAGCAGTGGGCTTTGGTTGGCTCACTAAGACTGGCAATAAAGGGATCTGATTGGCTAATAACTTCCAACCCAGCCCACGCATGTTAGAATGACTCACCAAGACCAGGGGAAACTTTGGTCTGAGACAACTCAAGAGGCAGAGTCTTGCTAGAAAGCCTAACCTAACCTTTAGAGATACAGTACCACTCCCGTCATAATAACAGACATCTTTGGCTGAAAACATTTACTTGCCTGTATCTGAAAAGGGCATATTATCTGTGGGCTTATCATGAAGTGACTAATGAAACTGTCTGTCTGTTCTGGATCTGGATCTGTTCATTGCTGGTTCGTTAGAGTCAGCTATTTCATGTAAACTGGCTGGGCAGATACTTTCTTAAGAGGGTTGTGGGGACAATAATCAACTTAGTAATCTACATCCCAAGTATCTGATTGACTGGTGGGGAGCATTGATCAATCAGAGTGTGTGTGGAGGCATGCTTACAGGTGCATGTTGAGGTGTGCATAGGGGTGCATGTAGAGGTGCATATGGGGTGCACATAGATATGTGTGTAGGAGTAGATGTAGGGGTGTGTGGACAGGTTGCACATAGGGATGTGTGGAGATGCATGTATGGGGTGTACATAGGGGTGTGTGTAGCAGTGCACACACGGGTGCACATAGGGGTGTGCATAGGGCTGCATGTAGAGGTGCACATAGAGATATATGTAGAGGTGCACATAGTGGTGTGTGCAGGGGTGTATGTAGAGGTGCACATAGTGCAGCATGTAAAGGTGTACATAGGAAGGCACATAGAAGTGCACATTAGGGTGTGCATAAGGGTGCATCTAGGGCTGTGTGTAGGATTGCATGTAGAAGTGTGTGTAGGGGTGTGCATTGAGGTGTTTGTAGAGGTGCACAAACAGGTGTGCATAGAGGTGCATGTAGGGGTACACATAGAGGTGTGTGTAGGTGTGTGCAGAGGGATGTTTGTCTTTAGTTGCCATAGCAACTACATATTAAATGGGTGATAAGAGGAGATTTTGAAGTTTGAGGCATTATGCTTGAGGTATTATGCCCATTTTGTTGGGATAAAAGTATTTAGAACTTCAAAGATCTATCATTGTTTTTTCTTAGTTACCACTGGTTCACCATATTAGGTGGGTGATTACAGGAAATGTGAAGTTTGAGGCATATTTTGAGGTGTTATACCTACTTTGGTTGGATGAAATTCTTCAAACTTCAATGGTCTATCATTGTTTGTCCTTGGTAACCTCTGGTTGTCCCTAACAACCACATATTAAGTGGATGATAAAAGGGGATTTTGGAAGTTTGAGGCATATTTTGAGGTGTATGCCCATTTTGGTTTGATAAAAATCTTAGCAATGATCTATCCCTTTTTGTCCTTGGTTGCCATAGTAACCTGATATTAAATGGGTGATAATATGGGAATTTGAAGTTTGAGGCATATTTTGAGGTGTTATACCCATTTTGGTTGGATAAATGTCTTAGAACTTCACATACCCATCATTGTTTGTTCTTGGTTGCTTCTGGTTGCCCATGGATGATAAAAGGGAATTTGAAATTTTGAGGCTTATTTTGGTTAAATGAATGTTTCAAAACTTCAAATGTCCATCATTATTTGGGGTTCCTTTGGGTTGTAGTTTTAGTCTCAGCACTTTGAGGATCAGAGGCAGAAAAAGACCATGGTTTAACAATAACAACGCACACTAGCCAGCAAGTGGAATTCTTTCACTCCTTAATATTTTTTTAATGTATCTAAATTAGCTATCAGCAAGAACTGTCAACAGCATTATCGATATTACTGATAATTAGTTCAGATGTATAAAATGAGCATTGAGATATCAGGATATGGGCACTTGAAATTGTTTTCTTGCCAGCAGTTGCAAATTAAAACAGATGCGGATACAGAAATAGATACAGTTCCCGGATCCACTATCATAGACATTGCTTCTTCCCTTGTTCACGTTCGTATAGCTCCTAAAGTGTTCGTGGTGCACTGATCCTTCGTTGGACACTTGTTGTTGGAATCATTTCTCAATTTGCAACTGTAGTTGTAGATGTAATAAACGTACGAACATGTCACTACATTAAATGCATACTCTCTACTGTGTATTTACCTGTGTATTTACGCTTTTCAGAAATCTAGCTTAGAACTTCTGGATAAAGAAAAGTCAAGAATCAGTGGCAAAAAGGAAAGCTGCGGCTTGAAAACCATAACTACATCAAAACTAGACAGTCTCAGAATTACCAAACAGGTAGGTACACATCAGACATGTTGCTTATTGTCTTGATTTTTTCGTGCTTCTGCAAAATTAGCATTTCATTGACCCAAGGCATTCCCCCTTCCACCACCAAAGTTGCCAATCTTTTGAAGCGTGTTGTAACGTCAGATCGTCAAAATACGAAAAGCAGTGTTCGAGCATATTTGGAAGCACTGTGGTCTTCAGCTAGATGCTCAGATGTATTTATTGATGCGCATAAATTATGAAAAATAAAAGAGCATGTTACAGGTGACAAGAATAAAATGGCATGTTGTACAGGTGTTACATCTTCACAGTCTGGATGAATGCAGATGTTACATCTTTGCTTTTCAGGTTGCGCATTTAACATTACAGCCTTGTGTATTCTCGGTGTAAACGTTTCAAACAAAATTTACTCTTCAATATAATACATTTCAGTGGTGCCTTTGTTTGGCATTTTATAAGCGTCTCAAAATCTATATCAACGAGTGAAATTTATTCAAAAATTTGTACAGTTTTAAAAGAGTTGCGTTTATCAATCTTAAAATACACACCGAGAGTCCAAAAAGTGCCCTCTACCTGGGTACTTTTACGGGAAGAGTGAGCTGTAGACAAATCTGGTGCTGTTACTGCCTGGGTCTGACAATCATTACTTCGTAGTTTGTTAACTATCTGGTTTGTTAATTTGTTAACTAAGAAGTTTGGCTTTGGGTGGCCTTCAATTAAGGCACATTTAAAAGTTATTTTATAAACTGTTCTTTTACCACTGTATTATCCTTAAAATTATCTAACACAAGACAGTCCTCCCGCGTGAGCGCAGAGGTATACCGCCCGCCGCGCAGCAAGTGCTCACTCTTCTGTCCGATCCTGGTGGGGGGGGGGGGGAGTACCGCAATCTTGGCTGGGGGCGTCGCCATCCCTGGGACCCCTGTCCTGGCCGGGGAGGGGTACCCCATCCCTACGTACGTGGGCGGTAATAAATGGAGAAACTTGTGAAATAGTTCATGAAGATTGCGGTTATTGATTTTGAATGGTGTACAAAGGAAACTTTGGACAATTAGTTTCAAAATGAAAAAATAATCACTCAAAAGAGAGAACGCAGAAGAATTTGTTAAATTAATTTATGAATATTACCTGGAATACTGTTGGACACGTCAGAATTTTTTTCTCTGACCAGTCCATTGAAACTTTTTTTCTGGTTTGGGAAATTTTGTTTTCAGGGTCATTAAATGACTGGACCTCTTGCTAAGCCCGTAGAATCCTGGATCCGACACTGACCATAACATAGGTGCATGGTGAATCACTGACAAAGTCTGTTCCATCAGTCTGAAACTAATTGTTAAAAGCCATGGCAATAAGTAAAATCATTAATAAGCTGTCTTGTGTCTTGGTCTTTTTTTCTCTCCCCAGCTGACTTCTCAAGTACAGCAAGATTTCTGAAAGATGTAGATATCCTGCTTGAGTAGGCCCATAAGTCACATTTCTACACTAATTCAATAACTGTAAGAGTTCAGAGCAAGTACGAGACGAAATAATATTTAATTTGATGTGTGCCTGTATTTCAGATAGATAAGGGGATAGCTTGTCATATAGAAGCGCTGCAAAATGATAGAGAGGATGGTTGGTTATGGAGTTCACTCGGGGAGCTCTATCTGCACAGCTCTAATATCCCTAAATCATCCTCCTTGGCAACTACATGTTTCAAGCAGGCTGTGAAACTCTCCGGTAAAGTCAGCCATTATGTGACATTATGGCACTTCTTGGGGCCATTCGTGATCGGTAAAATAGAAGTGGACGGTGATCCTGTTGAGACTTACGGAGGTATTGTGAATGCTTCAAGAGAGAGGTACAATCAACAGTTCAAAGCATTTTCGGAATATGTACAAGATGGGACTGTGTCGTGGAGCAGCTACAAGATCAACACTGCCCAGGATCCGGTGCGTATTGTGCCCCAAGTCAACTGGAATGATCTGATTAATTCACTTGGTTCAATAGCAATTACTGAATGGCAAGGTTGGACAGTCGGGGAAATAGCAATAAACGACAACAATCAAAATGTACTCATACAATGTCTTGGGGTGCATACTTTGTACATTGACAACGTGTTGACTCCTGTTACAGGGGATGTTTATCGAAGAAATCAGTTTTGGTTTTCAGTGGGTTTGGATAAAGGTATTCACACAATTTATATCAAGCATCGCACGAAGCAGGCTCAAGTGTTTCAATGCACATTATCAACTGCCTCCACTACTTATGAGATTTTGAAGCCCCATTTCCTGCCTGATCTTTATGACGGCTATTTGTTCAGTAATAGGATTACTCTCCCAGTTTCCAACTATCATTCCAGCAAGTGGCTTAAAATCAGTAAAATCTCAATAGCTAGTCAGGCAAGCGGAAAACAACTTCGAATAGAAAAATTCTCAGAGGAGGTAGTCATCGCACCGGGGCAGATCCTTCCAGTAAATTTGATATTGCGGACAGAAAAAGATGAAGATGCAGAATTACAGCTAATTGAGCAGTGTCACGGAGACAAAGCCATCCATCTTTCCCTGAGAGTTAATACGAACGAGGGTCAGCAGCAGTTTCCACTAGACTTGCGGTGCAGAAAGCGACATGAATCGTTCCTCTTCACCTTTGAAGATCATGATGGGTCCGTTCAGCACGGCGCGGCCATCGAGCCAATTGACGAATGTCAGGTTAGCGGGTTAGACATTTATCACATTTGTGTTGGTGTCCTTAGGCAGTACAAGTCCAACTACATCATCAATACTCACGGTATAAATATGGTCAGAATTGCACCCAGACAATTTATCATTTCCTGAAATATTTGGTGCGTTATGGTATTCGAATCAAGAGAAGATTCTAATTTCTTTTTGTGTCGAAAACATGTAAAAAGCGTTATTTCTCAGACGTTGATTCACCTTCTGATCTATTTTAGGAAAATGAATGCCAAAGATCCGTTTTGTTAACATTACATGGAACTACAGTTCCTCCTCAGAATCAGGCTGACAGTTACAAACATATGGTTGATGGGAAGTATGTGTTCGGGCTGGAAAAGGCTTGGACGCTTGCTCCTACTAGGTATTCAGGCACAGAATTTGACATATTATGATTTTAGATTACTTTTCACATGGAAAGTTCCAGACTGAATAGAACTCCGCTAAAACTCTTGAGGACGTCAGTATGAGAATCATGTGTGAAACATTATTTATAGACATGGAGCGCACAATTGGGAAGGTCCAGGAGCGTTAACCGCGATGACGGCAGTGGACTTCTTGAGTGAGAGGACACATTCAACCCGGTGGTTAACAAGTAAGGCTAAGAAGGAGTACGTCATATTTGCAGGTAACCAGATTAACTTTTACTCAGAATATGTTTCTGAAAGTATCAATAATTCCAGTGTTCTGATCCAGAAGTTGGGAGTGCAAACTTGAAATGTACATTGTCAAAAATTTAGACATTAAGAAAGCAAGCGCAATGTAGAATTTACATTGTCCTTATATAAACACACTGTGTATTTCTGGATATGACTGTTAGATAAAATGCTTAATTAATTTAGAGTATGATTGTTTAATGACTGTTTTTTATTTGCCCACAATGACCTGTTGCTGTTTGAAGGGCACTCGATGGGTGGACACGGAGCATGGCATTTGGCTACTCACTTTCCAGATAAAGCTCTGGGTGTAGTTGCTTTGGCTGGGTGGAATAGGAAAGAAGATTACGGGGACAGTAACTTGTTCTTCAGGTAATACTACATTGAAATGTAGAATATTTCGAATGGAATGTAAGCGTCTTTTTCTGTTTTTCATTTGTTTTTTCTTAATTCTGCATTATTCTGAATGAAGGCACGATATTGCGGTCAGCTCAGTAGATCCAGCAACGAAGGCTGTGATGGAGGCGTGCGTCGCCGAAAATGAAGCTGATAAACATGCCTCAAATTTGAAGGTATTTACATACGGATTTAGTCCGTGTCGAGACTGAAACCAATTGTATGTACGATGACAATATGCACATGTTTTGTTCCATGGCCCAGACTAGCCTCATTGGTCACCTTACAAGTTTAGAACTGCAACAGTGACTTTGCCGGCACTCTCTTGAAATCACAACATTCGTCTTCTTGCCTGTACCTCCAAGAGTTAACATTATATTACACTACAAGTGATGAAGTTTTCGTCAAATATTTATACGGAAGCCACATGTTTAAATTAAATGCGAGCAAATAAAATGGCAAACGTATTACTGTAAGAAAGACGACGTGGAAAGAAAAAGAAACTTTTGACAAATGATAATCATGTTGCAGGGCATTTCGGTGTTAGCAAGGATTGGAGGTAATGATCGGACAGTTCATCCGTTCTTTGTACGAAGAATTGTTCGCGTACTCAGATCATGGGATGTTAACGTCAGTTACACTGAACTATCGGGAAAGGAGCATTGGTGGTGGGATACTGTGTAAGTAGTTCTAGGGATCTCCACGTTTGTTGTAAACTAGAAAATTCATTAGATCTATAGTTACGATCAGTGGAATGCATTCCGCGGGATGTGTTCACAACTACTTTTTTTAAACTAGTGAAACTAATGATGGGGGAGCTGTTAATGACAAGCAGTTACGAAATTTCATGAATGCCCATAGCGAAATTCCCACGAAAGAAGCGACATGTGACGCCGAGACGTGTGGACATACTGAAAATAGTACGTCATACTCTGAATATATCATTGCCAGATTAATGTAGAAACATAGGTGCTACTTATGATTAACATATTGCTATCTTTTCCAGAATACACCCAAGAAAACAATAAGGAGAGCTTTGTCTTCACTGTGGTGAATCCCGCGTTTGCTGGTTCCATGAGAGGATTTAAAATCTTGCAACAAATAATACCTATGAGCATGTCCACTGTGGAGGTTAAAAACTATCTTCAGCCTATGTAATGAAATGACTGTTGAAGCAAAGCTTTACGATATTAGATATTAAAACAAGGAATATATAGAGAGAGCTAATTGACATTAGCCAAGGATAGGATTCTCGTGTACAAAAAAAGGTGTCTATTTTATTTCCCAGGTAAATATAGAGGATCACACAGTTCGTGTTACTACTGCAAATGTAAAGAAGTTGATGATAAACGATGACTTAACGCCAATCAGGCCGCTTTTATGGCAAAAGAAACAAGTCATGGTATGTATTTATTGTCATCGAACTCGCCTTCAGTCTTTGTAGTTTTCCGACAATAACTGCGGAAGTCCCTTATCAGTAACCTGAACCGGCACTATTTTGTGACTTCTTGCCATCATTAGTTTTTAAATAAACGTTTCAATCCGTGGTGGTACGCCGGTCATATGATGTCAGAAGGCTTATCTTTCTGATAGTTTAAAGCTGAACTAATGGTAATATCCACCGTCAATGTTTTCTTCCATCTTCTATGAGTTGTAGATGAATGGCAACGTTGTCAGTGAGGGAGGAAATCGACCTGAATTATGTCTCTGCCTTGAATCAGGTATGCTACATAGTTAAAACTTTTCGAGCGTTTCTTTCCTGGAGGTTGCGTTACTCAAAAATGTACAAGATACCAAGAATGAAGTACCTTTTCTTTTTTTTTAAATTTTTGGAGGACAGAAGCCCTTTTTGTGGGTTTTGGACTTCTAGTGACGTCTGACCCGGGTTTCAAAACCAGGGTGGATCCCTCTCTTGCATGGTTTTTGATCTGTATGCAATAGATTCCTCAGATTCCCCTCTGCGACGCCCAATGATTGGATAGTGGTCAGCATGGCAGCCGAGCCTTTTTGATTCGCATACTTGCAGATGTATGACAAGTATTGATGAGGCTTGAACCTACAACTGAGCGTGTCGCAGCACAACCCTCATAACCATTCGGCCATTCCGGCATGGCTTCAAGTACCTTTTCTTGTGGTAGGTGTTTGGCGCGAATGTGATGATTGTAACGATGGACAGTCCTCGTCCAGTAGGACTCTTAATACCTTAGGACCAGCAAGAAGAGTTGCAGAGAAACCGTTTCTCATCGTGACTGGTAAGAGGTGTTTGACACTTGATTTATTCCTTGACTTGTGATTTCATTGGAATTCCATTTGCGTTTAACTTTGAAAACTAAATTTAAAAGGCAGTAATATGTATTACAGGTACAATTAGAACTGTATAAGACACACAACAGCTGAAAGACTATGTGGTATACATCGCAAACCTCTTTTTTCTCACTAGTGACACCATAGCTCCAATTGTGAAAGACGTAGACCTCACTGCTGCGATGTCAGGTAATTTATCAAGAACACTTCAAGCTTTATGTGATTTCTAATCTGAAATTGGTGGAAAAAGATAAATACATTTGTAGAGTTCTAATCTCCAGTTCTATATCTAGGGACACATAACTTGATTATAATTGGATCTACCAGTCAAAACTCACACACTAGCAACTACCTGGAAAAAATCAGTATTACAAATGCTTCCAAAGGTTAGTTAAACTAAATTTTTGGCATCATAAGAATTCCAGGTTGGTTCTTGATATGTTTCGTCTGTTTGCAATGATCTTACTTTTTAATATTTTTTTAAAGCTAAAAGCTCGGGAATTGCCAATTTAGTAACTCTCAGACAGGTGTTTTGTTCCTGGCACCACACAACAATGGAGAGTCGTTAGCTTTGGTGTTGATGGGAAACACTATGCAGGGTTTATGGGATGTGGTCTCTCTTGCAACACCTACAATAACTCCCATGACCAGATCGCCTGTGAGTATGTCTTATTCAATATGTTCAATTTTCCGTCATTATATTTCAGGACAAATCACAGAATAACCTACAATCTGTCCTTTCAGTTTTCCAATCTTATTCCTGATTACGTGGTAACGGGTCCAGACTACAGAAGTAGAGGACCGGGTGGATATTCTTGTACAGGGTTCTGGGATAATAATTGGAAAGGCAGCGCCGCGTTGAGTTCGTGTAGACACTGTTGGATTTAATTCAAGTTTATAATGCAATTTTATTAGCAATTTTGGTAAGGGAACAGGACAAAAATAGAGTTAGATTTTTGTAATTGTTTGTCATCAGTTATCGACCTAATTACACACCGCATGGTTGCTCATTGTGAAACAATAGTTGAGGTGCGTTTACACAAAGTGCCCACTTTTGCGACATCATTTGTTGTAAATTAGGTGACAGTTGAAATGCACTGAACCAATCCATTGCATTCGCCTACGCTTGGTGTAAATGTACCCAAAGTCATGGTACTTTGATCTTGATCTTACTTCTTGCTTGGTGTCAATCGTACCAGGCATACACTGAACCCATTTCTTGGCCACCAGTGTGATCAAAATACTGGATCGCAGTCACAGACTCAAATGCTTGGGTGTAAAAGGTTTATTCACGCGAAGTATCTGCGTCTGCGTTTTTTCGACAGTGCTACCAGACTGGATCAATAGATTTCCATGCTAAATTGCATACTGAGCGGCAAGTGGTCCACAGGCTCAGTCGCATACGCGCACGCTTAGTGTGAATAAGCCTTCGCATCGTCGACAAGAAAGTCCTGCGTGAACGCAAGAGGCATACCGACCGCGACGTAGCAAGTGCTCGCTCTGCTGCCCTATCCCGGGGGGAGGGGGTTACCCCCCCCCCAGTAGAGGTACCCCCTTTCCCAGCTGGGGTACCCCCTGGACAGATCCCCTTTGACAGACCCCCTGGTTACATGTATGGTTTCGGGTGTACCCCCCCCCTTTTAACAGACAGACACCTGTGAAAACATAACCTCCCTATCGTACTATGTACGCGGTCGGTAAATATGTGATAAATAAACACATACCATTTTCTGAATTTCTATAGTATTTTCAACTAGATTTACGCATAATGATTGTGCTGTTTTGTATTGAAAGTGATGACGAACATCAGTTAATACAAAAAAAAACCATTCCACAGCATTTTGTAAAGAAAACATAGTAGTGTTTGAATTACAGAAATTTTATCACAAAATCATCAGTTTACAAGAAAGGTCGTGTGCCATTTATGGTGCATTGACACTTCCCGAGAACAAGAATGAGACCGAGACAAATACCGATAACAAGGTTATAGAACGAAATGGGAATCTGTCTCTGCACAGTCTGAACACCTCCACACAATCCTACGCTAGCCATTTTATCGGTCTCGGTGCAGGCTGTTGAATGCACAATTAAACACATATAAAAAATCCTTAGGAACTTTTACATTAGAGGGTTATTTAATTGAATAAACAGATGCTTTTTAAAATGATTTTTACATTTGTCATCCAAAACTAAATCGGTGTTTATCAACTAAAGCGTCATCAGCAGTTGTACATGTGTTGCTGTATTTCTAGTATTTGAAATCATTCCTATCTTATGGCTCAAATCACGTTTTATACTGAGATCTGACGGTGTAATGAATGTACATGGACATTTTTGTGATGGACTATGAATTAATGTTATTTTTTGTGGAATTTTAGTACTTCTAGACTGACATGTCAGAATTAGTTTTTGTGCGTGGAGTAGCGATGATCAGAAAATTCTCTGGAATAGATATCACATTTCTCTTGCCCTCTAGTGATGGTTTCTTATCATCAGGAAAAGTGAACGTGAATTGGTGCAGGAGATTACTGATCAGAAGAAACAACTCCATACGAACCAACTGTTCTCCCATACACGTCCTCCTACCTAAAATTAAGGAATCAGTCTTGCTCTGTCAAGATGAAAAAGAGCCCGAGTTTTAGTATTCTTTTCCTTTTATTGGATTAGATTATAAAATGCACACGTGGAAAGGTCTGCGACTCTCGAGAAATATTAATAAAACGTACCAACTCCAAATGGAATGACCAAATCAGTCTTGATGAGCTTCCCGTCACCGTCCAAAAATCGACTGGGTCTAAATTTGGATGATTCAGGGAAGATACCTGGATCCATGTGAATGCCATACAGATTGGCAAAAATATCGGCGCTTCTAGGAATTGTGTATCCTCGGAATGTTGTGTCGTTCAAAGCATTGTGTGACTGAGTAGTCGCAACTACAGTGTGGAAATTTAAAATGCGTGTATTTTTCTATTATTTATGTCTGTTTTAGTTGATGGAGGAAGGTAATAGTTTGAGTCCTGTTTGTCAGTTCACAGGGGGGGGCTACTGAGGTCCCAGCCGGGGGGGTACTCAGTCCTGGGGGGGTACTGAGTCCCTGGGGGGTGGTACTCAGTCCCGGGGCGTACAAGTTGAGTGTGGAGTGTGAGTTTTTTAAAAAAAATTTTTTTTAAATAATGTTTTTTTGGGGACATAATTCCCCGGGGGTAGGTTGGCTACGCAGCGGGTGGTATGCCTCTTGCATTCATGCAGGAGGACTTTCTTGTTTATGGAGCATTTGAAAAATCTCATAGTTCACTTCATTTATTAAACATATTTACAACTTAAGAACAAATACCTTCTTACATATATTGACCAGCCTCAGTGTTTCTAGTATGATGGCTTCGACTTGTGTTAAAGACGATCGATCTTTGAAAGTCGGATGTCTTCCATCTGTGCATGTGATGTCTATTTGTTGTTGCGCTTTTTGTTGTTCGTCTATTTTTAAATATTAATGCATAAATAAAGTTTTCACAAATTGTTAAGTAATACAACTTGTGTACATAAATGAAACAGGGGCTTTAGATTACACTTACCTAAATTGTAGCCGAGGTACAGTAAGCACCACAGCAGCGCGTAACCTGTGGTGTCTATAGCATCTGGAAGGAAATTCATTGTAGTGCAGACGAATCTGTGGTCAGTGAAATCCTTTTCACCACTTCTGTGTTTTATATAAATATCTAAGAAATCCCTCATGTTGTCTGGATTGAAAGTATTTCTGTGTTTATCGATTTGTTTCTGGATGTAGTCTGCAAGTTTTCCAATTCCGCCAGCCAAGGTTCTGACAGTTTTACGGAAGAAAAGTTTGATTGCCCAGTATGGAAGCCATGCTGCTAGTTGATTCACAAAATGACAGTCTCCAAACGTATCCAGCAACTGATGAGTGCCTTCTATCAACTGCAAATGTAAATATTTCATCATAAAGGAAGTGGATAAGTTAATTTAATAAATTGACCAAGAGGAGGAACGCGTTTGTACCCTGGTAGACAAATCTTTCTTTTTTTTTTTACTGGTACCTGTAATTGTTCCGGATCACCCCACTTGTATGTCTCGCTGACCAGTATTGAAGCTATAATGTTGGCAGTAGTGAATCGAACTGGCTCCAAAAGATCAGTAGCTTTTCCATCTAAACCTTTCATGTATATTATCAAATCGTTTATCTGAAAGAATAACTGATAATTAGAAGTGCAAAGTTTCATCCTTCAGATCTTTTGCAAAACGCTATTTTTCTCGAGTCCTTGTGGGAGGCGGGTGAGGTATGATAAAATAGATTCCATTTCCCTAAAGCAAGTCTTTTCTGCTCAATTTAAACTATATTGTACGAAAAGGGTTATGTTTTGGAAATTTGGGTTTAATCCGCTCCCTCGCACCCAAAAATTAATTGAGCATACGAGCCACCAGAATGCACCACAAATAGTTCTTCTTGTGAAAGACCAAAAGCATTTCAAGAAAATAAAGACGGAAAGGTGACACACCTGTGTTTGCATCTTATTTTCTGACGCTGGTGTACCAAATCCTGATGTTCGAAGTGCTTGTATTGCAAATTTCTTCCGTTCTTTCCACTTCTCACTGTAACACATTCCGCTAATTTCTACAACCAAAACAAAAAATATCACATTATTATTTATTGTAACATTTAAAATTGATCACTCAAAAAATATAAAATTAGGGCCCCAAAATTCATTTTTAGCCCTTAAATTGGGGCCTCCAAATCTGGGGGGGGATGGCTTCAAGTACCTTTTCTTGTGGTAGGTGTTTGGCACGAATGTGATGATTGTAATGATGGACAGTCCTCGTCCAGTAGGACTCTTAATACCTTAGGACCAGCAAGAAGAGTTGCAGAGAAACAGTTTCTGATGGTGACTGGTAAGAGGTGTTTGACACTTGATTTATTCCTTGACTTGTGATTTCATTGGAATTCCATTTGCGTTTAACT
>JBCAUG010679660.1:0-13674 GCA_038406175.1 Haplosyllis leylae | reverse complement strand
GGCCATCTACCATTATCTGTAAGTACAATCAATGCAATTGCAATGGAGCTCGTTCAGGCATGACAGCTCAATGCTGCCATCACACATATGCACTGAAAATTTGATTCCAAAAATAGCATTGCGTTTATGGGCCAATTTCCTCAACTGATGTATTATCATTGATATCTATGGAACTTATTTTCACCTAAAAAAAGTGTGAACAGTTCTTTAATCTGTTGACACGGTTTGTAGTTTCACTTTTACATTGAACAGAGATGAAGAATATTCTGAAGATGAGGAAGATTCCACTTTTGCTGCTAACAATAGTTGCTACAGCACGGGCCATCCCTTTCGTACAGAATCTCTACAAGAAACTAGAACCAGAGCAGAACATCACAGGGACAATAGTGGAAGAACACAAAGGAGTATCACACATAGAATGTTCTACCAAGTTAGCACTTTTATATTATAGGCTTATTATTTGTTGGGGATTCAATCAGATATTAAAATTCTTTTATCCATTACATATTTCAATGAATAAAGTAAAGAAACGCTCTTGTCATACCATAAAATTAAGTCTTATAACAAGTCAATCATACACAGTCATTGTTAACTGGTATAAATTACATTTAATGAATGGAAGACCTAATGGAAGACTGAAATAGTTGGAACATTGAATGTTTGATAAAAAGAAAATAATCTAGAATAGCGTGAACTTAAATTTTGTAGGTGTTGTGGAATCAAAAACTGCAGTGCTTACCTGTATAATGTAACCAGACCAGGGAACTGCACCCTGATCAAGAAGAACTGTACTGATACAAGTGGACAAGTATTTCAACAGGATGACAAAAGTCTCATCTTTGAAAAGGGTTTGTTATTTGCCGAATTGATGAAGGGAGGAAACTAGCTTCATGAGTCAATTGTACTGTTGGAATTTGAGGCATTTCTATTCATATCCTATGACACCTTTTGGTAATTTCTACAAGTCAATCAGTAGATGTAAGATGAGCCATGCCACTGACAGGGTAGTTGTCAACTGATTGAGAACTGATAACATGCGAAACTGCTGTTAGAACTACTACTCAAGTATATCAAATGTTTGATTTGATTTATTGTAGTGAAGCCGGTTGATGCTCCTGGCTGGACCGGACCCAGAGCTGTTTTCCGTCATAGCTTTGATGACGCAGAAGGATTGACTCTGATGGAAGGAACTGGACCCGTGGACTTTGTTTCTCTGGTGTGTGGGCAGGTAAAGATAATATTGAGTTTAATCTGGAACTGAGCAGTTTTAGTTTAGATAGCTGAAAGAAATTAATTTAAGTAATTTGACATCTGTTTTTATAAAATGATTGTTTTTATATTTTGTTCTGTTCATTCCCCAGGTGAACAATACCCTGACTCTGAATCACACAAAAAGTCAGTGGGTTGACCTTGGGATCCACACTGAAGCCTGTATGACTGTACCAGATACCTGTGGTGCAGCAGGTGGTGCAATCAGCCTGTGGGTCAATGTGATTGACTGTGATAATGGTGATGGAATTATCTCTTCACATGAAGCGGACAAAACGGGATTTGTGATCTATTGTACTTCTTCTTTTTTCGTGTATGTCTTTTTTTCTGCTAATCAAAATAATTTTTTTTCAAGACAAATTGTTGTTATGTAATATTCGACCATGTTGAATTGGAATTTAGGCCTTGTTGGAACAATGGCGTTGCTTAATTACCAGTCTTGGTAAACTACCTAATTCGGTTGTCATGGCAGTCATTTGGAAAATTACTGTATGTAGATTTGAATTGATATTAACCCTGACAGATTTTTACTGTCAATTGCGACAATACTTCTATTTTGTTTTAGGACATCTGTTAGGCTACCGGATGGAAATTTCAATGCCTATTGCTCTAAACCCTCTGGATGGACCCATGTTGTGCTGAACTTCATTGGTCCCAATGACGGACAAGGAAGCAGGCTGTTCTACAATGGAGACAAAGTGGCAAATGATACAAGTAAGTCTTCAAGCTTGAAGTCAGCTGGAGATGGTAGGATTGTTGTGGGAAGATACTACACTGATCAAGACAGGCGCTACGCGAGTGTACAGATTGATGAGCTGATCTATTTCAACAAGACCTTGAGAACAACTGATATCGAACTGTTGTACAATACAGTTTAATTGTTTACAGTAATTATCTTTTGTACAGCAGATGATAAAGAATAAAATATCCTCTTGATTGGATCCTCTTTCTCTGCCAAGACGTTCATTACTAGAAATGAATGTCAAATATGGTGTCGCAATTGACCAATGGGCATTGTTTTTCCAGGCATTGTCGGGGTGTCTATGAATAAAATAACATTGCAATTAGTGTCCGTGTATATGATTGGATACCCGACTTCATGTTCATTTCTGGTAATGCAGTATCTGTTTTTTTTGACTTGACATCAAAGTGTCCACATTAAAGTGAAAGTGTCCATAGATGACCTTGTGTTCACAATGGATGGCATTCTTTGGCATTCAGTTTAATCACAGACTTGTGTTTTCGGGTTTATGTAGTGAGAATAACAGTCGAAACATGAAAAAAAACGAAACAAACAGCACATTTAAAATTGAGTTATTGTTACAAAATGTGCAAAGTATTTGCTGTTTTATCTCAAATAGTTAAATTTGAAGACACGCAGATAGATTTTGTGCAATTACTATGCCGTTCCTGTACGTGAAAATAAACTCTGAATGTCACGCATTTGAAGTAGATTTCTGTACCAAACATCGTTTTTGTTTTTTCTTCTAATATTCAAGACCGTAAATGAGAACACACTTTGTTGGTATGAATTATATTTTTTAGTCTCGTCATGTACTCATTTGTGTTGTGCAGTGGATCAATGCATTTCAGCTAGAAAAAATTTGGAGATTATTCAAATGCAGGTCGGGCACAGTTAACTTGAATTCATTCGTCAGCAATGATTTCTTCGAATTAAGTGGAAATTTAAACTAAACTATTTGCTGCAGTTAAAACTTTGAATTAGAAATTACTTTGAATAAAAAAAATAATTTAATGACTTACTTCAATTTAACTCATTGAATTAGACTCAGACCTACTTTGCTTCAAGAAATGAGGCCACATTGGTATAGGTATTTATGTCAACAGTTCCCTTTTATTTTATGTTGAAAGAGTTGAAACAAATGCACAAGCTATGACTTCAGTGGCGAATCAAGGATTTCCTAGACGGGGGGGGGGGGTGCCTACCTCCAAAAAAGGGGGGTTCCAAACCTATTGTTTGACCAATTATTTTTCCTGAAACTGCATGAAAATGAAAGAAATTGGACCCAGAGGGGGACGTGTCCTTAGCACCCCCCCTTAGATCCGCCACTGACATTGAAACGTTCATAAATACGAAAAACCATGGTGGTCATCAAAATAGCTTTGAGACAATATATTTAAAGGAGAAGAATTGAACAATATTTCTGTATGAAAAAACACAGAATTACAGTGGAAACAGATGCTGAAACAGAAAATAAATTACATATTTTCAATTCATGATGGAAGCAGAGAAAGAGACAAAAGAGACAAAAAGTGTTGGTTGGAACAATCAAACATATGTCTGGTGGTCTGATGTCTTTAACAAAATGAAGTACATGTTTGCTTTCAAGATGTAAGATATATCTCCATTATATAAAACGTAACAGACAGAAGCTGCATTGATGCACAGAGACCATTTCAATGCCCATAATTAATATTTATGAACCCATTATATCTAGAACTGTTGCTGGAATCTAAACATTCAAATTAATATTAATCAAATCCCACCATGGAGTCTCTCTGCATACATTTTCACAGTTTCTAATGAAGTATTCATAAGATCTCTATATCTCAGCGGCTTCACATGGTTGATAAATTGAGAGAAATCTGGAAGGCAGCCATTTTATTTCAACCTACAACCTAGTGCTTTTGTTATTTAGCAGAAGCTTCTGCTGGAAAGATCTGAAATATTCATGGCAATTTTATTCAATAGATCCCACATACAGTTATATGGGAGATGTTTCTGAGATATTTTACGGAATTCAATTTTTTTTTCAATTCTAAACACAGTAATTTGCTTGTTGGTAGGAGATCAGCATCTACGACAATGAAGGCATGAGGGAAGTTTTGGTGACAAAGTTCATTTGACACTGAAATGTTTGTTTGCTTGTTATTAAAACTATTTCTATTTTCTCTATTTGTAATGATTATTGTTCTTTGATCCAAAGCAAATGTTTGTGTATTTTTATGAAAATAGAATGTGATATAAGTTTGTTGTCTAAAGTTAAGTCCTGAAAATTGAAATATGTATTAAAGATAAGGCTAATAGGACCAAGGTTAGAGACCACAAAACCTACCTTGAGTGTGAGGGAGCTTTTGGTGACAAATTTCATTTGACACTGAAATGATGGTTTGTTTATATGCTTATTTGCTGTGTTTGTAATGATTTTTGTTCTTCAATAAGAGCCAACAGATATCATAGATGGTAATGTCTTTTTAACAGACGGGGAAATGAAAGGAATCATAAAAGTCCATTATGAACTTTGAAAAAGAAGGCCCTCTACCATTATCTGTATGTGCAATCAATGCAATTGCAATGGAGCTCGTTCGAGCATGACGGCTCAATGCTGCCATCAGTCACACATATGTACTGAAAGTTTGATTCCAAAAATAACATTGCGTCTATGGGCCGATTTCCCCACCTGCTGAATCTTTAATTAACAGAAAACTTCATAATTGTAAGACGATGGAGAATCATCTTAAGTTGAGCATCATTGTCTTGGTGATGTTGGAAGCAGTTTTTATCACAAGCGCAACATTTGTACAAAATATCTACAAGAAAACAGAACCAGGAAGAAACATCACTGGAAAAGTAGGAGCAGAAATAAGAGTTCAATCCGAAATAGAATGTATTAGAAAGTAAGTGTATAAAAGTGTATAAACTGTATGACCCAAGTTACAGTGCTTTAGAAATAAAACCAATAGACAATTTGCCAGTCCACTCTGTTTATTTTCCTGTGTGTCCAACCAAATGGTAAAATATTTCATACAATTTAAGATTTTAGAAAGTTAACATAAACTATCATAATGAGACACATTTATTTTTAGGTGTGCTGGTGCAAAAAATTGTAAAACTTACCAATATGAGGGATCCAGACCAGGGAACTGCCTCCTCATTCAGCCTAATTGCTCTATTATTGACGGACCAATGTTTGAACAGGAAAAGGATGACGTAATATTTGAGAAAGGTAAATATGACAGTTTTATTGATGATGACATCACATCAGTTTCTGATGGAGGACAAATGAAAAGAGTACCATGTTTATTGCTGCCTTGTTTTTTGGGACCTTCTTTTAGTAAATGTGGTTGATTCATCTAAATGGACTGAACCGATGTGTTGGACTGGACCAGAGGCTGCCTTGTACTACAGCTTTGATGCTGCACATGGATTAGTTCTAATGCAAGGATCACAGGAACTGAACCAGATCCCACTGGTGACTGGGAAGGTAAAATTAACTCTGACCTTTTTACAAGTGTGCTTGGATTGAACACTGTTTTCAGTTTCAGATCCTTCACTCAATCTGCATGTCTGTATTTTTAACAACAGTAACAAAAGATTTAAGCAAAATCTCTGAATGATATTTACCATATTTTTCTTAAAATTCAGTGGTATAAAGTGAAAAAAAATTAAGGAGTGTATAACTCTTTAGTAAATATATATCTGATCAGATGACAAACTACTAATGTTATTATCCCTTTACATCCATGATGGGAAAACTAATCACTTTCAATTCACCCAGTGACTGACCTATCATATCTAAGAACAAAAGGAAGGCTACCAAACATTAACAAGACAAGATCATTCCTAGAGGTAGCTACTGGTGAACAAGAAAATAAAATACAATACATTGAATGTTTAGTACCATACATCAGTCATATTAGCAAAACAGCTTAAAATATACCTCTGCATCTTATTTGGCTTTCTACATATTAAATTACCCTAATATAGAGATGTAACCCACGGCCCCTCTCATGCGTTCTTTATTATTTTACTTTTTACATTACATCAGTGAAATAGTATTGGTAACATAAAGACTTACATGGATTTACATTATTTGTTTAATCAGGCGAAAAATGCATTGAGTTTGAACCGAACGCGTCACCAGTGGATTGATCTGGGTATCCACACCGAAGCGTGCATCATTCAACCAGAGACCTGTGGTGCAGCAGGTGGCGCCATCAGTCTGTGGTTGAACAGCGTGGAGTGTGTATCCATGCCGATGGAATTGTCTCTTCTTCTACCAACCAGCAGACAGCATTACTAATGCTTTGCTTTACTGACAGCATTGGGTACATTTATCAAAAGCAAAACTGTGGATAAAATTTATCAAGACAGTCATTGGTTTGCAAAAAAAATTGCCGCCCTGTTGTCAATGTGTAAAATAAGTTGTTTTCCGTTTTGGGTTTGTTAATGTTGTCAATTTCTCTTTATCAGTAATTTTTTGACAGATACAGGTATGAGTTATGTACCTGTGTCAATGTTGAAATACATACCAGTGCAAAAATGTTCAATATACCAGTATTAAATACTTCTTGTATTGGATATTTGCAAATACTGGTAGCAAAATAATTTAACAAAAATTAAGAGACATATTTCAAACCAGATGCCACCTGAATTTAAAATTAAATTATAATGGATTTACTTTAAAGACGGTGTCAAAATTGTTGGCCTTATGGATGTTTGGTGGAATAATCCTTTCATCATTATTCTGGGCCCAAGGACCCATGTATTATGAACATTCTATTAGTTATGTTAATTTAAAATTTACTGTATTAATTCTTTTAAAATAATCATGATTTGAAATATTTTTCATAATTTTTTACCAAGTACCATAAAGGTCAACCTTCCATATATGTGGTGAATTACAAAAAAACAAATAACAGCACCATCAGTAATTAATCTATTGTAAATATACAATGTCCTAAAATGAATTTTTTTCGTTCATTGCTGGTAATGCTTGATTCACTTTGTCGACGAGAAATCATAATGTTCATTGCTTTTGGTAAACAAGTTCACCAAAATAATTGTATTATTTGTGTTGCAGATTCCGTGTTGATCTGCCACATGGACATTTCTGGGTCAAGCACACCAAACTTTCTGGATGGTTCCATATAGTCCTCAACTATATTGGACCCGACGGTGGACAAGGAATCAGGATCTACTATGATGGGGAAGAAGTGATGAGTGACACAACCATTAGCACAATTTCACATTCAGCTGGAGACGGTAGGATTGTTATGGGAAGATTGTACACAGATCAGGATACGAACTACCCCAGTGTTCAGGTTGATGAACTGATATTTTTCAATACAGCCTTGAGTAAACATGACATTGAACTGCTGTATAATACATATTAACCCTTAATGAAGTCATGACTGTCTTATTCCATCAAAAGACTCATTTAATACTTTGGGTTTTGACCTGAAGAGGTCCCCCATCATCAAAAACTATTTTTAAAGGGCATTTTATGGCATATTTTATCTGAACAATTCTACAATATATTTCAGCTCCTGTCATAGACATTTTCACATATCTTGACTTTTTTTTTAATTTCCCTATCTCGGAAAAATTATAGGGTCTGAATCATGGAAATAACTTTATTAACTAAACGTGATCCATTATCAAATGTAATGATGTCTTTGATTTTAATTGAGTTGTGACATACTCAATACTAGTGTGAGCACTTCAACAGGTACTTGATCTGTGGTTGTAAGTAGCAGAATGAACTACAAAATCACCATATAATATTCAGTAATATTAAGTTAAATATGTATTAGAGAGGTATACTTGCCTAGAATTGAATTCAAGATCATAAGGTTTTGAAGAGTGTGTTCTTTATTTGTTTAATTATTGACAAGGCATCATTTTGATCAACTGCTAATGTTTGTATTTCTTCTTTGGTTGTATGTTTCATGACTTACTTCGTCAGACACATACATGTTGAGGATGATTCTTCATCAGAACCATGGGCCACTATTTCTCTTAACTTAAGACTATATTGAAAACTTTTATTGCAATTTCTTTACAATAGATGTTAAAGATATTTAAAGGATCACATTAGTTTTAAAGCAGACTAGTGGAATTTATAGTTCAGTGTTTATGCTAACTTCATAACAAATATTACATGGTTTCTGTACTAGACAAAATAGACTCCCATGTTATAAAAGCTTTATGTAAGTGTTTATTGTGGAACATATCTTTACGACCAGTATTTTTTTATTGTTAGAAAGATAATCTGAAATTCATATTTAATAAAGTGACTTCAATTTTAGAAGTGTGAAGTATGAAAAAAATTACAGTTTGTTTTATTTTTACGTCAAACTGCAAACAGCAGCACGAGAAAGATTAATATTAGATAAACTTAACATTTTTCTAAAAGAAGAAAGGAGCATGTTTACCTTTTATTTTGTTTTCAATAAATCCTCCATTTACATATTTTTGGTGGCTCATTAGAGTCACCTTAGTGGTTGATTTGGTCTTTTTGCTCCAAAATTTTGGACCCGATCCTTCGCCTCCTTTGCTCCCTTCACCCCCCTTCATTCCCCTTGCTCACTTAACGAGCCACCTGGTGAAACTTTGACTGCCTGATTTTCTCACTAATACACAAATCTCTAAAAAGACCAACAAATGTCTAAGTGCTCACTGCATTATACATATTCAGGGACAGGAGATGTAGACATTTATCATAACCCATGGATGAGCTTTTGTGTTTACATTTTAAATATTTCTGGTAATTTTTTTGTCTTGGTTCACAGTCAGTGGCAGAAGCATGGATGGTATCATCTTGTTGGTGACTTCTACTGAATATCTCTGTAAAATCATTAATACAATAAATTACTTCTTTACTGGTTACACATTTGTAAATTAAATACTTTTTTTTACATGGAAAATCATCTGGTAGATAGACTGACAGTATCTTGGAATCTGAAGTCTCATCCTGAACATTTCCCTATTCTCTATTATTCATAGATTACATTCAGTGTCTTTTGTTCCATCAGGAGCTTTTGGAACACGTTGCTTGAAGAATCTGAGATATTCATGTTGATTTATTCTATCAACACAGTTTTGAAACAGTTTATACAGATGTGTTTGAAACATGTTCATCCTAGATCAATGCTTTTCATTGGCTGTGGATTGTTACCCTAAATGTAATTTTAAATTGCCAAATTTACTCTCAAGCAGAAGCATTCTAAACCAGGAAGACAAAGTGTGATGTAAGAAAAGATAAAATCTGGATGAGGTATCAGAAAATATAAATCTTTTTGTTGTTTTTACTGCACAAGCGGACACTGAGTGGAAACAATTGCCGCACCAGAAGATGGATTTGATGGTTCTGTATGGGGTTTAAGATGGAGCTAACAGAGAGTGGATGTGCCGTACCCTGCATAAGTTCTAAATAAAAGAGTCTTTATTTGCAGACCTCTGTTTGAAAAAACAACTGGCTGTTTAGTACTAAGATGAAATTCACGTTTATTTTGATGATTTATTTTGAAGTTATTAAAATGCCTTTGATTCTACCAAACAGTTTGTTGTCAGTAGACAATTGTTTTCAATGCATTGTATATTAGATCTGTTACTGGAGTCTAAATTACATCTGCACCAGAGATGAACATTAATCAAGAACCAACATGGAGTCTATCGGTCTGCATTTTCACAATTGCCAATAAAGTATTCATGAAATCATTGTTCACCAGGAGCAGTTCACATGTGGAAGGCAGCCACGCTATCCTAATCTGTTGTCAAGTATTTCTGTAGATAAATAAATTTAATCGATGTTATTTTGTTATCTATCAGAGAGGTGTGCATTTCAGTGTTGTCAGTCAAAATATCAAACAGTAGAATGGGACCAGCATCAATCAATTATACTGAATATCTCTCCGTAGAGTTTATAGATTAAATTCTGAACCTTTGTCACTTTGTGGTTGGCAGGAGCTTCTGCTGGAAATATCTGAATTATTCATCGTGATTATGAATCAATAAATCCCACATATTTTACAGCTAGAGATAGACTTTAGAAGATGTTTTAGGGAAATTTAAAATCCTTCATGAAAGGGTTATTTAGAAACTAAGATTCTTCCCACGAAGTCTGAAACTGATTACTATAATAGAATTGAACAACAAACTTTTTCAATGAAATGAAAACGGATATTTAACAAAATTAATTTGATTTGTTAGTAACTATGGTAATATGCTTTTGCAGAAGATTTTGTCGTTGTTTTTGACAAAAAAGCAACATTAATCTGTGAGAAACAGGTAAGATTATTAGGAGGAAACAAGAACCAAAATAATAACAACTAATGGTTTTCATTATCAATTGCTTCATCAGATAAAACCTCCAGGTGCAAAGGAGGATAGTCTTTGGTTCAACTCTGTCCTTGCCACAGATTGTGAATTATAAAGTTAAGAGAAAACTTTTAAATGGACAGATGGGTTGACTAATTGATCAAAGAAAAGGATCATAATTGTAATGAAAGTGAAATTAAATGAAAGAACTTTTTGCTGTATTTTCCCCGCAACATAAGACCACAGAAGAGAGCATGGAGATTCATCTCTTTGTGTGGATCATTCTTCAGTTGGGAGCAATTTACATGACAGAGGCGAATTGTGTACAAAGCATTTACAAGAAGACACAACAAGGACAGAACATAACTGGCAAAAGAGGAGCAGAATTAACAGTGGTTTCCCAACTAGAGTGTTCCATAAAGTAAGTGTTTAACAATTGTAAAATTTAATGACCTAAGTTACAGAACAGCAAATGAATGGACAGTCTGCCAGTCTACCTAATTTATTTCCTTATGTGTCCAATCAAACAGATAAAACATTTTATACAATTTAATATTTTAGAAAGGTAACAAAAACTGTGCTAATGAAACACAATTATTTTTAGGTGTGGTGGTGCAAAAAAGTGTGTAGCATACCAATACCAGGGAACCGGACCATGGAACTGCCTCCTGATTCATCCAAATTGCTCTGATATCGAAGAGCCAATATTTGAACAGGAGAAGGGTGATCAGATATTCAAGGAAGGTACATGTTCTGTTTTGAAATGATGAACTAAATTATAAATGACATGACTTCAATCTCTGATTGATATCAGAGTGTACATGTGTATTACTCTTATTGTGCTGGTGTTTTTTTAGTGAGCTTGGGATGGACTAAACCAAATTATTGGCTTGGAGCAGAAGCTGTCTTGTACTACAGTTTTGATACCTCAGAGAGATTGGTTCTGATGGAAGGATCACAGCAGGTGTGCCACTTCCCACTACTGTCTGGGAAGGTAAAGTTTGGCTTTTGTAAAGTGTGCTTGGATTGTAAAACTTTTTTGAGTTACAGATGGATCATTTCACCAATAAATTAAAAATTTTATATTTAAAATAACGTAATAGGCTAATATGGGTTAATAAACTTGGTAGAGGGAGCTAAGTTGCCCCAAGCATAGCCGGGGGATACTAAGAACAGACCCTTAGCTGGGGGGGGGGGTACTCAGTCCCACAGTCATAAGGTACCCCAGCCAGGGGGGCCCCTGCTGAGAGGGATAACTCCCCCCCCCCCCACAGCTGGAATAGGACGGCAGAGCAAGCACTTGCAGTATGCCTCTTGCTTTCACGCAGGAGGACTTTTCTGTTTTAAATATTTCGATATCTGCATTTGTTGCTGTTTTATGTTTTGATTCTATTCATTCCCTAGCTGAACAGCGCCCTGACCCTGAATCACACAAAGAGTCAGTGGGTTGATCTTGGAATCCACACTGAGGCCTGTATGACTCGACCAGAGACCTGTGCTGCAGCAGGTGGAGCTGTCAGTCTGTGGGTCAATGTGATCGACTTTTCGACCCATGGTGGAATTGTGTCTTCACTGGTATCTGACAAAACAGGAACACTGATCCGTTATAGTCCTTCACGAATCATGTATGCCGTAGTTCTGCTTATTTACATAATTAAAATATTGAACTTTGAAGACCGATTGATGCTATTAATATTCTACCATGTGTGGATTGGATTAGAATTTATTGGTCAATATTATTGCTTGATTACCAAAATTGGTAAGCTACCTAAGTCCGGCAGGCATTTGGATGTAAATTTATTAAAGAGAGCTTCTGTCTAATACATTTTTACTCTGTAAATACTTTTACCATTCTATCTTTTTTAGGTCTTTACTTTACGTACCAGATGGATTATTTGCAGTCCATCACACTAAAACTTCTGGCTGGACCCATGTTGTGCTGAACTTCATTGGGCCTGATGAAGGACAAGGTATCAGCCTGTTCTTCAATGGAGTCAAAGTGGCGAATGATACAAGTAAGACTCCAAGGTCGAAGTCAGCTGGAGACGGTAGGATTGTTGTGGGAAGAAACCTGATCGATGAGGATAGGCTCTACCCAAACGCACAGGTTGATGAACTGATCTATTATAACAGGGCCTTGAGAAAAACTGACATTGAACTGTTGTACAATGCAGTTTGAACGTTTACAATAAGTATATTTTTATCATTTAAAATTCATCATCTTTTAAAACAATCAAACATATGAATTTAAGGAAGATACTTTGATGTTTTGCAAGATGAATTGAATTAATGATTGATATGGTGTTGGAAGCTCTCTGATAGTCCACATCTTGATTGGATCCATGTTGTTACCATGACATTCTGTATCTTTTTGGTAATAACTTGACATCAAGATGTCCAAGGTACCTTTTCACCTAATCAGCATCCAGGTGTGTTGAGGTTTGGGAAAATACTCAGACTTGAAATCTTTATTAGCCCTAAAATTGATTATTGGTAAAACTATTAAATTTCTGCAAAATAACATATTGTCAATTGATGGCCCTATGTTGGTCTAAGTGACCATAATACTTACTAAACATCAATAAGAAAAATGAACTAAATTACTTGTCCATCAACAGTCTTCTCCCTCAAGCTCATAAACTGTTGCTGGATGAGTATTTAGTTCATTTTTATTTAATTAATAATATAATTTGAACATTGGCTCTTTGCCAACTCAGTCAAACAGCAATGAATCATCTGAGTCGGTGATACACTGTCTGATCAACCAGAGACACCCCTGTCTGGACCAATCCAGGCACATAATACTGGTAAAAAAATCCCATCCAATATTAATAATTAACAGGATTATTTACACTGACTTGTTTGTTAAATTGAGTTGAGATGTGAGGAGTTTTTGGGGACAATATTTGAAGTTATTTGTTTGATGTGCAAGCATATTCAGATAAGTATCGCACATAATTTAATTCTTTTTATTAGTGTATTTAGATCTAGATGTGGGATAAATGTAGAAGAGAACAAAGCTTGACACAGTTTGTCATGCTTCACGTCTATATTAAGTAAATTTAATGAAGAGTAATTCTGATATTGTACATTCTATGCCTTTGGAATCTCCGTGAGTAAATATGCACCATCTTGTTGTCTTCATGTAACAGTTCAAGTTTAATCACAGATTTGTGTTTTTGGATTTATAGAGCGAAAATAACAGTAGGATGCAGGCGAGGAAATCGGCCCATAGACGCAATGTTACTTTTGGAATCAAATTTCCAGTGCAAATGTGTGACTGATGGCAGCATTGGGCTGTCATGCCTGAATGAGCTCCATTGCAATTGCATTGATTGTAC
>JBCAUG010679549.1:0-13674 GCA_038406175.1 Haplosyllis leylae | reverse complement strand
AAAATATTGTAAAAAGGTCAGGGAAAAATGAAAAAAATACTGGAAAAGTCAGGGAATTTTGTCAGAGGAAAAAAGTGAGAACCCTGCTTATGGCTTATCTAGCAAATTCTGAGTTTGGGACATTCCAGTAAAGGAATGAGGTTTTGACCCTGGTCCCGCTTACGAGTTCGCTTAGAAAGAGCATCCGGCTACAATGAGATTTTTCTCTTGTGTGGAAATTCATGTCATTGACACAGATGTCAATAAAGTTTGTTTATTACGAGTACCGTTTACAATGAGCTGACTTCTGTGAATGTAACAGCACCTTGTAAGCGGGACCCAGTGTATAATTGCAGTCAAGAGGGGATCAGTAGTAGTTATACCCCTGCTGAGTGGTGGAATGAAAATAAGTTAATTTTTAAAAAACACTGGAAAATGCAGGGAGTTATCAGAGTGTCGGGCTTTGGATGGTTAATTATTAGGAAAAAAAAAGACAGACAAATTGCAGGAAAGTAACGGGCGTTGGGAGAGGTAGTTACGATTGACGGTATAAGGATTGATGGAATATAGATTGTAAACCTTTGAACTAACAATAGTGCCAAATTGTATGAATCGTAATTAGGAAGTGGTTGTGACCGAACCACATGAATGGCTTATTGAATTCACACTGGCTTACTCCGGGACCGGAACCGGGATAGGGACCGGGACCAGCACAATAGGAAACAGTAGTGGGGTCCCAGTCCCTGTGTAATGTGAAATGTTCTGCATTATATCATACAACCCATTTTTTCCGGTCCCGGTTCCGGTGTTCCGGAGACAGACAGTGTGAATAGACCATTATACAGTAAGTAAACTGTAACGTTACTAATTAATAGACGGATATTTTCCTATGCCACTTACCGGGCTTATGTTTCTAGCATTATAAAAAAATTAGAAATATAATTTAATTTTGAAATTGTAATCAATTGATTGTTAAAAATTAGCATTTTTCCTAGTTTTGTTGACACTAATAGTGTCCTGGAACGATAATCAGAAATCTCCTCACACCAGCGACTATAACAGCCGGTGTGCAGACTTATTATAGCAAAAGCAAACAACAATGGTATTTTTGCATTTACAATCAAAACCTCTTGAACCTTGAACTGTTCGGAGTCCTCCGCACAGTACCTAAAAGAAGCACTGGTGTCAGTACATCAGTAGGTGGAATTATATTGGAGCAAAAGCGACGCCGCTGAAGGCTCGTTTACACTGCACGGAACCGGGAAAGGGACCGGGAAGAGGAACAATGGGTTTCTATATATTATCTTGTACTGTTCACACTGCACTGGGACAGGAACCTGATCCATTGTCTCCCTATTGTGCTGGTCCCGGTCCCGTGCAGTGTGAAAAAGCCATTTGAATGGATACATATATTTTCCCAGCCATGTGTTTACATTGAGTAGTGTGGAATAGCGACAAAGAGAATTTTCGCGTTCGCTCTAATATAATTCCACCCTAACAATAAAGCTAATTATCTTCAAAAAAAATTGTTCCAGAAACGGTACAAAACTGCTGTTTGTTAAATCGTTTTTGTTCACTGTTTACAACTGGAGCATTTTTTCCCCGTTTTGTGAGTGATACATTGTGAATTTCGTCCGACATCTTGAGAGCATTTTGATAATTTTGCAGAAAAGAAACATTAACCCGTTTATTATGTGAATACAATTATGTTAAGATTTATTACTAAATTCTTTGGGAATTTTCTTCCACTAACCTAGATCTATGAGTTTATTAGGACTTGAGCTAACTTCAATAAAATACTGAATTTTGATTTTTCGTGATTTAGATCAAATAAAACTTGTTTGGAGAAAACGATTCAGCCAGTCATCAATTTTTATCGCCAAAAAGTTCTATATTTTTTCCCTCAATGTTAAAATCTGCTTGGAAATTCTTGAGCGTATGGAAAAGGTGAATGGCGACATCTGCCGATAGTTAGAACAAATATTATTTAGTATAACAAACTGCGCTACACCGAATGAAATTCTTGAGTCTGTTCGTCCCCTGGGGTAAACAAAAAAACATTTCCCGCAACAATCAAATGTTGTTGGCTTAACTAAGGGACATCACACGTTCACATAAATTAAGAATGTTTGTAGATGAAGACATAGACCCAGTGGAATTCAAATCTTGCTGGAAGAAAGAAAGGTTAGATGCTTAGAATATCCACTAGATCTAAAGCCAGTTTGTCACATAATGGTAGTCTACAATCACACTGACAGTGACCAATGACATTGGGTTCCAACACACTGCACCGAGACAGATAACGACACAGATTCCCATTGAGTTCTATATACTTGTTATCGGTATCTGTCTAGGTCTTGGTCTCGGCCACTATCAGTCTGATTACACCTTCAGTTTCTACAGTAGTTAGATCTTGATCTGGTGAAATGTTACTGTGCATAAAGACCGGTGTTTTCCCTTTAGGTCTATGAGAGAAAATGAAACGCAAACCAAGGACCTTCCAACAGAAGAAGTCGCCGTACAGTCATTAAAACGTAAACATCGAGAGGTACGTTGTGCTTCTATCATACCGTGAGTATTCATCACGAGAGACTTGCATTGCATTCAATTTTTAATGCATGTATTTCCTACACTACTCTATTAATTGATTTTCTTTTGAAACTAAAAGGTTCAAACAGACGAGAGTGGAGCAAAAGAAGTGCAGATTCTTGAAGACGATTCACCAGAGTTGGCTCAATTCTTACGGCACATAGAACCAGTGATTCGAGAGCAGCTACAAAGAAACCTGAGAAGTCATGCTTTTGATGGTAGAATGTTGACATAATTAAGAGAATGTACAAATGATGGTACTTGTTGACGGTGAAGCGGAAAGTGAATTGGCCAATAGGATAATTCAAATCCAGTTTTAATTGATGCTGATTGGTCAACTTGTCTTCCGCTTCACCGTCAACAAGTACCATAAATTCTTGGAGTTATTAATTGGTTCTTATCCAGAACTCATAATCTGTTAGTTAGACGTAACCTCTGTTGGGAGTGACCAGGATACCTTTTCCTGCGTGAAAGTCTCGCCCTGATTGTTACACACTGCCCCACAGAAATGTACTCAAGGACCTGCATATATAATATTCTGAATTAAAGTAAAGAATCGGCGTATATTTTGCTGAATTGTATTGAACCAACTTTTAATTTTCCAGGATATGAAGTAACCTGGGAAGATGAAACCGATACCGTTAGTAATATACACACATTGCAAAGTGATGCAAATACTGACAATTTGCAAATAACCAGCTTATCGTGGAACTGTACTGGATCTACGATTGCTGCTGCGTATCCTTTGGAAAACCTTAGAGAATTTTTTTAGGCATTTCATTTGAATGATCACAGTAGTATTTTCACACAGATCCAAAAGGCACCAAAGACTTATTTAAATAAGACAGCCTTGCATTAACATTACTAGGCAATGTGGACCACGGCACCCTGTCCATATCATACTAGACCAGACCTAGCGGAGGGGAGGGGGGATGGGGCACTTGGGTAGGGTAACCACACCCTCATCTCCCCCGACTACACCTAGAACCACCCTACCCTACCCCCTCCATCCCCCTGAACAGAATCACAGACACCGGTGAAAACATTGCTTTCCCTCGTACTACATAAGTGGTCTGTAATGATTTCAGTAGTTTTAGCAGATACCCAGTCTTTTAAATATTCAAGCTTCTTTCCCCAAGGCATTTCAAAAAAGGTTCAAATCCTACAGACCACAACAGTGGTGGATCTGAGGTGGGGCGCTGGGGACCCCCCCCCCCCCCGGGTCCAATTTCTTTCATTTTCATGCAATTTTCGGGAAAAATTTGGCAAAATAATAGGTTGGCGCCCCCACCTTGGGGGTTGGCGCCCCCCCCCGTCTGGGAAATCCTAGATCCGCCACTGCACAGGACAATCTTTATTATCATCCTTAACAATCGTTAGTTACGGAAGGTTTGATCACGAGGACTGGTGCACCCACAGATCATCACTTGCCACGTGGAATGTTGATCGTCGAAATATCAACGCAAATAAACCGGACACGAGTGTTGACGTCACATCCTGTTTGATGTGCTTGTCATTTCATCCGGTTAAACCATCGTGGATTGTTGGTGGAACATTTAACGGTACTTTGTTCAATACTCTGGATCCCGCTTAGAACGAGCAAAGAGATGCAAAGATTAGAAAACTGCTCGTTGTGGGAGGGTGCTCAAAACTTATTCACACGTTCCGACACCGATCAATTTTAAATTCGACCAGGTGTTCTGCCCGATAAAGTTTTAACATTGTGTCAATGGTGACGGGCACTTTCACAGGCAGAATGGGTCTGGAACCCATTCTGCCCATCAACAATTGACACAATGTTAAAACTTTATCGGGCCAAATTTAAAATTGATCGGTATCGGCATGTGTGAATAAGCCTTCATAGTAATCGAACGGTTAAACAGCACTGTCAATAATGTTGGATGTAAGAGAATTTATTTGTTGTGGGCTCATTGTAACCGAACTCGTTTAAGGGCAACCCAGTGTATCTAGCTCTGTTTGCATTACAATTCAATGGAAAATCAAACTCGCCAAGAGCCAAGTTGTATACATGCATGTACCAATGTTTGTACGGTTATCATTGTACGATAGGTGAAGTAATAATTTGGGACCTGAACAAGGATGACGACATGATTCTTGCCAGTTCTGGTATTGGTGATGATTCACACAGGGAACCTGTTTGTAAAGTTCAATGGATTCCAGATCCAGAGTCCAGGGGGAAAAAGTACCATGTAAGTACAGTATTCCGCATATCAATTCAGGGAAATCATCAAGAATAGATTGTAAATGCAAGCAGCTACAATGCTGGCTGCCAAGAGTTCAGCAGGTGTCGCACCAGAGGTGAATCCGAGCATCACACAGGCGAGAAAGCATGCAAAAAGGATCCACCCTGGCTTTGAAACCCAGGGCAGACATCACCAGAAGCCCAAAACAGGGTATCAGTCGCCTCATAGAAGGGACTTTGTGTTCTCCAAATTTTTTTTGACAAAAAAACAAACAAAACAGGAGTATATTGTAAATACACTGGGTCCCGCTTACAACGAGTAATTTAATTCACAAAAATGTGCTCGTTGTAAGCGGTACTCGTTGTAACCGAGCTTTCTTGACATTGATGTCAATCAGAAATGCCCATTTTTACGAAAGAAATTTGCTCGTTGTAGCTGGGTACTCGTAGTAACCGAACTCGTTGTAAGTTGGACCCAGTGTAGGCAATTGTTCTGGCTTAAGTGTACACTTGCTATGTAATTTTATGTTGCAGGTCGTAAGTGTTAGCCAAGACGGCAAAATGTTGATTTGGAGAATCTCGAGTCACAAAAATGTTTTGAAGTTAGTTGATGGGTAAGTGGTCAATGTCCTTTGTGAGCTTAACCTAAAGTTATGTTTGCATTTTTTTTACACATTCCGGTTTTTCAGGATAGGCAGATCTGCCAGATATGACAGAAATAAAATTCAATTTTTAACAATAATTACATTTTAGAAATTAAATGTAAGGGTTATTCAATATTTCCAGTACTTGCTAGATTGTGGATACATTGTCAAATAATTAACAAAAGAACATCAAGGAGTAGAAATCTACTTTAAAGATCTGTCAGAAATGCGTGTCATAAAAAACTAGATTGTAACTCTAATAGTATCACAATTTGATTGCTTCATTCTTTTGTACCTTTACAGGCACATATTACTGGTTGAAAACTTACCACGTGAAATGAGAGCTCGAGCAAAACGAGGTGATCAGGAGATGGGTATCACCTGCATCAGTTTCAATAAGGAGGATAACACAAACTTCCTGATTGGTTCAGAGAGTGGCGGGGTATTTAGATGTTCCACATCAACGAGAGGAGCACCTGCAAGTAGTATGTATTGAACGCATATTATAGGAGTATAGTGTAGTTTTGAACTCATCTTTGGCCACAAAAATGACACTATTTACTTCTGTAGTTGTATATGTTGTATTGTAGACGAATGTATAAAGGCTCGTTCACACTGAGCTGCGGCAAAGGCAAAGGAAACTTTGTTGTTGCCGTTGCCGTCACAACTGGGCATAGAACCCAATTGATGATGACACCTTTGTTGTTGCCTTTGCCACAGGTCTCCATGTGAACAGATCCATAGAGACCAATGTTACCCATTCTTGAAGGAAAATGTAGTTCCTTTGCCGCAGGTCAGTGTGAACGAGCCTTTAGCGTGTGCATTTTTAAGCTCTGTTTGCGTTTGTGTTTCAGCTTGTGTTTGAGTTCAATATCAAAATATTTACATTTTTGTATACAGTCCAATGCTAATTTGACTGTATCCTATGGGACTGTATCCTGCAGTCTTAACATTGGACTGTATACAAAATGTAAACGATAATATTTGTGTGGCCATTTTGGATAGTCCAATGTTAATTCGACTGTATCCAAATTTTTGGATACAGTCGAATTAACATTGGACTGTATCCAAAACTCTCAAACACAAGCTCAAACTCGGGATGCACGTATTAGCAGCCCATTTCGTGAGTATCTTATTTATATTTGTATCCCCTTTCAGGCCATGTAATATCATCTATACCGTTGAGGTCACCAGTTACATTTGCCTTCAATGCACACTTTGGTCCCGTGTACAGTGTAGACAGTTCTCCGTATCACAGGAATCTATTTCTAACTTGCAGCAGCGACAATACAGCCAGGGTTTACAGCATGTTACAGGTGAGGATTGTCTGTAATGGTCTGTTTACACTTAACGTCTGCATTTGCGTCAGTGTCAACGGTTGCGTCAACTTTAACATTGTGCTAATAGTGAAGCAAACATTGACGCAGAGAATGGGTTTGAACCTATTCTCTGCGTGTGCGTTTGGGTCACAATTCACTCAATATAAAACTTGATGCAAACATTGATGCAAACGCAGACGTTAAGTGTAAACAGACCATAAGTTTTTAACCTCCCACTTTTGACCCACCAAAGAGAATAAATGGCCTTAATTTGCCAAACAAACGTGAGTTCTTAAGGCTTGTTTACACGTAGCGTGTGCGTTTGCGTCAATGTCTGCACCAAGTCTTGTATTGAGTCAATGGTGACATTGACGCACACACAGAGAATGGCTTCAGACCCATTCCCTGCCTCAACCATTGACTCAATACAAAACTTGAGGCAGACGTTGACGCAAACGCACACGCTACGTGTAAACAGAACTTTACTCTCTTAATTTGTAATTATTCAACGAGACGCCAAAACGACCTCGATGAGAACGTGCACCCGGTTATAGAGTAGATTTCTTTGCACCGAAATCATTGATACCTTTATTAAAAGTTTAGTAACGATGAGCAACCGCTTACCCAAAGTATATTCAAGACGTTTTAAACTTGCATTTGGCCGAATGATTTCGTTAACGTTACATTGCTTTTTACTAGACTGCGCCATTAATTACGATAGAACCGTCCAAGGGATACTTATTCTCAGCTAAGTGGTCACCAGTGCGACCTCTAGTGTTTGCTGTTGGTACTCAAGAAGGGAGCCTTTTGTTGTACGACTTGAAAAACAGTCAAGGTGCACCACTGTACAAATTAGACACACCGGACAAAAGTCCTATATACAACATGCAGTTTAATCCGTGAGTGCATCTTCTATTCTATGCCTTTTTTTAAAAATATTTTCGGGGACAAATGTCCTTTGTGTGGGGCCACTGAAACTCCCGTTTTGGACTTCTAGTGATGTATGCCCTGGGTTTCAAAGCCAAGGTGGATCCCTTGCATGCTTTCTCACTTGTGTGATCCTCAGATTCACCTCTGGTTTGACACCTACTGACTGTACAGAGGTCAGCATGGCAGCCAAGCCAAGCATTGAGAAGATTTACCAGATAATAATTTTTCTCGAGACATTTGAGTTTTCACGATAACTAATTCTGTCAGATCGGACAGATCTAGACGGCAACTTTCACTCCCAGCTGTTGTAGGAATCAAATATCCATTTATTTACGCACATTCGGGTAAAGGTCAGTCATCTGAAGTAACCTTTACCAATATCAATATATTTAATTATTATTCCTGAAAACTAAATTTGATATCGTATCAAATCTGACAGATTTCCTCATGTGGAAAAAACTCCATTGACGATAATTTATATTATCTTTTAATTCGTCTTCTTGTTAAATTTAGCAAAATGTACGTATTTTAAAAATCTTTTTAAAGTTTTTAATGTTGACGTATTGAAGTGAAATGTCAAGTTTTTGTTGTATTTTTTATTGATAACGACAACAAAGACAATACTAAGTTTACAACAAATGTTTCAAGCATTTTGATACCGAGGATTTGTTGTTTTTTGGAATTTCAGAAGAAAATTGTTGGCAACTGGAGACGCGGAAGGGCGCATCAGAATCTGGCAGTTAAGTGACGATTTAACCAATCAGGATCCACAGGAAGTAGATTACCTGGAGGAAATAGCCGGTTCCGCCCTCGAATAAATTCTTACGCCTTATTCACACTGCACGAGACAGGGACCAGACAAGTACAGGGAACGGGACCGGGATCAATGGGTCCTAATATATTATACAGAAATATTCACACTGGTTTAAGCGCCCGTTTACACCAAGCGTCAGTGTCAACTCCGAGTCAAGTCAACGCTGCGATGACGCTTGCAACACAGCTCTCATTGAAATCAATGGAAACAAAAACAGTCGCTCCAAAATGGGTTGCAACCCTATTTTCAAGTGACTCCACTGTGGTCAATGAGAGCTGTGTCGCAACTGCATCGCAGCGTTGACGCTGAAGCTTGGTGTAAATGGGCCCTAAGACAGGGACAGGAACCAGGACCCATTGTTTTCTATTTTGCTGGTCCAGTTGCCTGTACTAGTCCCATTCCTGTTTCAGTGCAGTATGAATAAGCCATTGCTTGGAACCAACTACATAAGTACACTTTGTAATCATGATATTTATTTTTTTAAGTCCTGTTTCATCCGTCCACTAGATTATTCTGTTTCACATCACTCAATAAAATAAAATATCTGTGATAATAACTCTGGTTACGGCTAATATGTTCAAGGAAATTTATTGCAAATTAGATTAAATCTAAATTTAGGGATACGTTTGCTGGAAAAAATGCCCAATTTTGGAATGGATATGTTTGAAATACTAAGCATAAATTTCACATATAATGAAACTCAGGCAATGTTAAAGGCAAATCTATAGTATACAGTAACACTTCTTTTGAATACCCCTTGTTACAAGTTGTACTGGGTAACATTACAATATTCGTATTTAATACCAAACAAGAATATTTTCTGCAAAAAAAATTAATGCTGCTGTAGGCATTTCAAAGTTTACAGATACTCTGATTGCAGAAAACACCACAAAATATATCACAACGCTGAATTCATTGTTCTCATAAAAGTCACTTCGGATGTGGACTTTAAGCTCTGTTGACACGTAGCGTGTGTGCGTCTGCGTCAACGTCTGCATCAAGTTTTGTGTTGAGTCAATGGTGACATTGATGCACACACACAGAATGGCTTCAGACCCATTCTCCGCGTCAACCATTGAGTCAATACAAAACTTGACGCACACGCTACGTGTAAACAAGCCTTTAATCGAGGTCCAACTCTGCTTCGTCAATACTTGCACTACGTGAACCACCAGTCCGTTCCAGTATGAGTTTGGAAAGTCGCTGTTCACTCAGAGCAACCTCTCTACTAAGTCTGGAACAAATCCTCCTTTCCATTTCAAGAAGTTTTGTTTCGAATAATTGAGTTAATTGTGGCAACATTGCAAGTATCATATTGTTAGATTCATCATCATCCAACGCTGAATTCTGAGATATCCCATTAGACTGAACATCAGAATCGTTGGAACTTGAGTCATTTGACACATTCTCACCGTTGACCTGAGTTGAATTCTTGTTGGCTGAGTGTCCTGAGCTGCGGGCAAGTCCACCTGATGTTTCTGCGCCTTTTGATTGTCTTGCATTGCGACCTACAAAAGGGTGCGTCGTGTACAAAACAAAATAGTGCAGGAGTGTATCGTTAGTAGTAATTAGCTCTAAATTAAGACAAAAGTCCTGGTCCTGGCTGGGGGAGGGGGGCGTGGGGTACCCTGTGCTTGTCCTGGCTGGGGGGGGGCGAGGTACCCTGTGCTTGTCCTGGCCAGGGTGGGTACCCTGTCCCTAGTCCTGGCCGGGGGGGGGGAAGGAGAAGTGCAGGGGAGGTGTCCTGGCGGGAGGTGGGCTGGGGGTACCCTGTCCTGGTCTGGGCTGGAGGGGGGCGGCAAGGGGTACCCTGTCATGGTCCTGGCCAGTGGAAGGGGTACTATCCTGGTTCTGGCCAGGGGTGGGGGGTACCCTGTGGTGGGAAAGGGGAGGGGTGGGGCAGGGGGTACCCTCTCCTGGTCTGGGCTGGGGTACCCCCCTCCCCCTGTGAACTGACAAATAAACTGAAAATATAACCTCCCGTCCTACTTCGTACGCGGGCGGTAATAACGATAGTTGCTGAGTAAAACTGGGTTTTCTGTAAATTTTGTTGATAAACGGTGCTTTCACCAAAGATTTCCAACATGACGGTCACATCAAATATGTTACTTACTTTCGGATGGCAACCCTGACTAATGTTTACTATCAACAAGCTCGGGACTTTGTCAACTGCAAGTTCACTTACCCATTCCCATGGATGCAAACATTCCAGCTAACGCGGTCATGTTTGGGGCTCCTGTTGCACTGGCACTTGCGCCCATCTGTGACAGCATCATGTTTCCCATCATTCCACCAAACATTGTATTAGCTGTAGAATTTTTGTTCTGTAAGATAATAAGTTAAAAGTCAGATTAGTAAGGATATTTCGATCTCCAACTTCTAACGTCTTTATTTTTACCACCAGCCTCCGAAGGATGGGGAAGGTACATTGGGTCCCGCTTACAACGAGCAAATAGATGCAAAGAAAACTGCTCGCTGTAGGACAGTGCTCGTAGTAACTGAACTTTTTAACATTGCTGTCAATGATTCTGATGCAAAGAAATCTACTCGTTGTAGGCGGGTGCTCGTTGTAACCAAACTTGTTGTAAGCGGGACCCAGTGTAATGTTTTTACAGGAGGGGGAAGGTACCCATCCCCAAATCCTAGACAGGACAGAGGGTACACCCCCGGAGGATAGGCTACGCCGCGGGCGGTACGCCTCTTGCGGTAACGCAGGAGGTCTTCCTTGTCGAAAAGTAATGTACCTTTTGAAAAGTTTCCATGGTGTTAAATAAGGCTTTTGCACTGTCCGACATTTCTGTGTCACTTTGTCCAAGCATATTGCGTACTTCTGGCAAGTTTATAGAACCATCTGAAAGAAAACAAAACCATCCGTTGTGACAAAATACACTGGGTCCCGCTTACAACGAGTTCGGTTAAAAAACTGGGTCCCGCTTACAACGAGTTCGGTTACAACGAGCACCCGGCTACAACGAGCAAATTTCTTTCTTAAAAATTAGCGTTTCTGATTGACATCAATGTCAAGAAAGTTCGGTTACAATGAGTAATGCTTACAACGAGCACATTTTGATGAATTAAATTACTCGCTGTAAGGGGGAGCCAGTATATGGTATTATATACCGTCATTTAAAACTAAGGTCTGAAGCATTTGGTGTATTGTTCTTCAAACTTCATATGGAAAAAGTTTATTAAACTTGTTTACTTGTCCCCAAATGAGGACTTCAATGACTTGTCTGCTTGTCCCCAAATGAAGACTTCAATGGGGTTTTCCCCAAATTAATTTCGTGACAAAATTCAAAAATGGTATGATTACCAGAGGTATTATCCAGCTAGCAACAGATACATTACCATTCATAGGAATAAAATGTGTATTTGCATTACTACCTCTGGTTAGATATCCATTGTGACTCACCACTCTGAATAGATACCATTCCAGAGACAGAAATGGAAATATCTTTTTACCACTACATCTAAGAAAGTATCTATTGTCAGATATGAAGTGTCTCTGGTAACCATACCACTTTTGGATTTTGTCTTCATTCACTGAATTAAGCAAATTCAGTGATGGTCATTTAGGGGAAACTCAAATATTTCGGTGAACTTTATTTTTGAAGTAAATTTTAGCTTATCAATAGTACACATCTGATAATGACAAGTCATAGGGCATGTCCTTTTAAAACAATAGGCCTCGAAGCAAAATAATACGTTGAAAACATACATCCTGCATCCGCCGCAGGTGATGTCATTTGTGACAGGCTGATCTGTATACTGTGTAAATACAATTCTTCCTTCCTGTGTCTGGATAGAAACTGAAATTACATTATGAAGAAGAAATTGTTTGGCACATAGATCAAATATACATTTGAATACACTGGGTCCCGCTTAGAACGAGCAAATACTGTAGATGCAAAGGAAACTGCTCGTTGTAAGAGGGTGCTGGTAGTAATCGAACTTTTTTACATTGCTGTAAATGATTTTGATGCAAAGGAATCTGCCCGTTCCAACCGGGTGCTCGTTGTAACCGAACTCGTTGTAAGCGGGACCCAGTGTACATTGATTCGCTTCGAGGAGTGTTTAACACGTAGCGTTTTTCAGCTCGTTTTTAATAACGCAGTGTTTTTCTGTTAGCACTGTGTCTGTGAAAAATGTACAGAATGGGTTTGTTACCCATTCTGTCCGTTATTCACACAGTCACCATTGACACAATGATAGACAAAAAACACTGCGTTATTTAAAAAAACTGGCTGAAAAACGCTACCTGCAAACACTCCTTAGTCCTCCTGCGTGAACGCAAGAGGCAGCACGTAACAAACCTATCCCGGGGCTTATGTCACCCAAAAATATTTAAAAAAAAATTTTTTTAAAGACAAGAAAAGGTGTAAAAATATTACCTTCCCTCGTACTTCGTACGCGGGCGGTAATAAGCATTGCCAAAATACCTTCAGCATGCACGATGACACTGGCCGTTCAAAAGTATGCTGTGCAAGAAAGACCCTATTCCCATTTTGTGCCTCTATATTGAGTCTCATTCCTCCCACCGTTTCAATATAGTCTCTCCTGTCGCTGTACAGCTGCAATAACAAGGTATTAAATTTCGTGTAGCTGTAGTTTAAGTACCAACTGGAATAGACTAAACTCATATTAAAAATTTGTAATTTATCACCTCATAACTATGTCAATAATCAGCAGGAAATAATTTTGATCTAGACAATTTGATCGCAATGACTAGCCGCGCACCCACTTCGTTTGGGTGGGCTGTCGTTAAGCTTACGGCCTGTTCACACTGCCCGTCTGATTTTTTTGCTTTCCGATTCCAATTTTCTCTCCGATATCAGAAACAAATAGGTACAGCACCCAACGAGATCGGAAAGAAAATGGGAATCAAATTAGAGCAGTATGAACATCTGCGTATTACATACAACCCATTAAATCTGAAAGAATATCGGAATCGGAAACAAGAAATCGCACGGGCAGTGTGAACAGGGCGTAACTTGTTAATAAGGACACACGTACGAATAATGTATTTTCATCATTGGTGGCTCGTTAGAGTCACCTTAGTGGTTGACTGACGGTTTTAGTCCAGAAATTGTGGGCCTGTGGCGGGGACCTACAAAGGCCTTTTTGTCGCTTAGTGACTGTACATGGGATGATGGTTCTATTTGCAGGTGGTGGGGACACCTAACCACTATATGTTGT
>JBCAUG010679438.1:0-13674 GCA_038406175.1 Haplosyllis leylae | reverse complement strand
GGGGTGAATAAAAACAGGATTTCTGATTTCGTATGCCCCCCGGGGCGTACGAATGGGGGGGGGGTGACTGAAAACATTAATTTCACCGGTACAATATTTTCGCGGGAGTTTTCTTACATTAAATTATTTACTTCTTTGACAGGTCGGTCTCCACCACGCATTCCCGGTGCAGAAGGCCCTGTTGAAGTGGTGGATTATGGCCATGGGGAAGATAGAAACAAGAAGGCGCCTCCTGTAGAAGATCCCTGGGCAAAGGACAGTAGACCGGAGGATCCATGGGCCAGAGACAGTCGACCAGTTGAGGATCCTTGGGATCGAAATAGAACTAGAGATCGAGGATCTCCTTCACACGACAGAGACTCCGAAAGACGGTCCTTGAATTTTTTTCGGGACAGAGAAGATAGTACCAGGGATAGTATGTCTCCGTTCAGTAGAGATCGCGGCTCAGGGAGAGGAACCAGAGATGCAAGGGACAGTCGACCAAGAGACCCATGGGACAGAGATGACAGAACACGAGGACGAGACTGGAGAGAGAGGAGCCCTGTCAGAGATCGTGAATTACGAGACAGAGATCGAGATCGACGCAGAGACAGATCTCGGTACAGTCCACCAACGGACTCAAGTAGAGGTGCGGAAAAGAATCTTTACAAGAAATTAGGAACAAATTACAGTTACAGAACCGTGAAATGTATCTCCAATATGTCATATATAAGTGAAATCATTTAAACCCAATCATTTTACAGATATGTTTGGAAGAGAGAAAGCTATGAAGAGTAGTGCAGAAAGCGCAAGAGAACGAAACATGTATGAATGCCTTATAATTTAGAGGAAGTCTGAGGTTTTGTATAGAATTCATGAAATATGTAACAACGTACTTAGCGTATTGTAAATAGCAGGGGAAAAGAAACACTAACCTTTGAAATTCATTTCTCTTCACAGGGGAGGCCGGTCAGGTTTTGGTGGGCCAGAGTTTGGTAACAATCGCTATTTTGGAGGAATTTCAGATGCAAATACTAAAATCGAGTCGGTATCCGTGGAAGATTTATTATGCGATCCGGGGAGGAAAACTCGTCCAGAACACTTAGTGGTCATCCTTCGAGGTTTACCTGGATCCGGAAAATCGCATGTGGCCAAATTACTGAAGGTGAATGATTGCAACAAAATAGCCTTTATTTGTGTGCAAAATAAAAAATGTGGCAAGTGGGTGCGGTATAATAAATAGAAAAAAATTATGATCAATGAAGTATACGTACAACTTTATGAGCTTTCAGGACAAAGAAGTAACAAATGGTGGTAATGCGCCCCGTATACTAAGCATTGATGATTATTTCATGGCTGAGCACGACATTGTATTTAAAGATCCTGATACTGGGAGAACTATTACCAAAACGGTAAGTATGATTTGAACATGTTGTACCGGCTATTTCCAGGATTTTATTTGGCTCGGTTGAATTGTAATGGTTAAAGCAGTACTGGATTTCTGTGATATTTCTTTACTTCTAGGAGATGAGATATGAATACGAAGCGGAAATGGAAGACATTTACAGGCATAATTTACTGAAGAGTTTCAAAAAGCAGATTGATAATCTGCTATTTAATTTTATAATTATTGATGCCTGTAACGAAAAAGTGGAATGCTTTGAAGATTTTTGGAGCTATGCTAAGTCTAAGGGCTTTCAAGTGTACGTGGTAGAGATCCAAGCAGAACCTAACACATGCTTCAAAAGAAATACACACAGCCGCACGTTGTCAGAAATATTGAGGGTATGTCTCAGTGTCTTTAGCTGAAGTGAAACAGAAAACGAAATGAATAAAATGCTGTGTAATAGTGTCATTGTTTGAGTTTGTCAACGAAATGAAAATGTGTTGTGCTTAACAGATTAATGAAGACTGGGAAGAGACTCCCAGGCACTATCTTCGGCTGGATATAAGAACATTGCTGCAAGACATAGCAATTACAGAGGTAACTTATCAATGCATTTATTTATGGCAGCAGTTGACGTGTACAACTCTTTCGTCTCTGAGCCTCTTTTATTGGGCTACATAAGTGGTAACAACTTGATCACGAACTGCTTTAACCTCACTCTGGCTACTCGCTCTATCTGCACAGGTTGAGATGGAAGAGGCTACAGAAGAGCCTGAAACTGAAGAAGATAAAAAGTCCGAAGAAGAAGAGGAAGATGTTGACGATGGGGTAAGAAGTGCATGTGTGAGCTTAAATTCGCTTTATTTTTGAACAGGTAAATAGGATAGAAGATGGTGTTCTGCATTACCGGGTTAACTCTGGTAGGTACATCGGAATAGAGTTCGGTGATCGCCTTGTCGTGTTTATCGTGAGTCGTTATTGTTGCAGTTTTTTGCGTTATTTGCCACGATAACTTCCAAAGAAAGTTTCTCCACGAAGCCCTTCCCCCACGTCCGAAACGTTACATACGTAGGGAATTGCGGTCTCAAGTTTCCCTAATAAAACACATTCGTACTGAAAGTCCTATTCATATCTGAAGGCGAGACTATTCAAAACACAGTTTAGTGGTCAAGGGAGTCTGCTTAAAAAGCGAATTCCCGTTTATAGGAGGCCCAAAGATTAACTGATTGCAAGTTTTTGTTGTAGGCTTCGGAATTCACACAGATAATTCTATATTCCAGATAACGATGTGAGCGATCACTAGTGGTCAGGAATGAAAGAACCTACCCTCAGAAGGAGTTGTTAATAAATTCTTTTTATTTTAGAAGTAGCATTTCTGATGCCATGTTGTCGAAACTTTCTCAAGATGTTGCTATTTCGTGGGGGATTTTGTTCGTGTATTTTGTAAAGGCACATCTGAATTGTTCTCTCAGATCATTTTTGTTTTTGTGATATTTGTTCTTGCAGGATCTGTAATATATTCCACACTAAAATTATGAAACTTCTGTAACATCGAAGAAAAAAATGTTAAAACAATGATAAACTACGTTGTAAAGTTTATTTTGATTAGATTGTCATCGACCCTGTAAATGTACAGCCCGTTATGTTAACACTTTCAAGTTTTCTAGCAAAGAGAAGGTTGATCAAGAACTTCTGATTTAAATGCTAAAGATGTATGCTGTTATACACCGCAATAGGGCCTCAAGAAAAGTCGCTGGGAACTTGATGTCTCTGAAGCCAGGCTAGGTAAGTTGAAATTGACTGTAAAACTAATCCAAGGCGAAGTAATAGGTTTCTCTGAGGCCATGAGAAAGGTACAGTCAATTGCAATCGATTTTTGAAAATTAAATGAAAAAAAAATCAGTAACTTGAAATAGATAATGCTGAAAGACTGGAGTGACTTTACAATTAGGTAACAGATTAAATTATTCAAAACTGTATTGCTTACTGTTTAAGTTCCAGAAATGAATATGGGTAAATTGAATGAGTAGAAGTAGTTAGAATGTGATGCAGTAACGAATACTCTTTATACAAGCATTGGCATTTGGCACAGCTAGGATAGACTGCAGAAGGATCAGATATTCTGATTACATAAAATAATTGGGTTGAATTTCGTTACACCATTGACGATAAAAAATTATTTACTGAGGGATTGGCGTAGCTATTGGAACTTGTACGCCATATTGATTGAGCAACTCTCTTAATCCAAGCGCCATAAAGTCAATCTAAATTTGATCTGGCGTGACAAAAGCCTAGTTTGGCATCTCAAAGGGTAGATGTTTTTTTTATTTGAAGAAAGGTAGATTAAGTCTAGTTTAGGAAAACAAAAGATTGTGAAAAAAGTGAGAATTGTTTTGGTTGTTGTCGAAACTGAAATTTATGGTAAATTCATTAAATTACGAAATAGTCAAGTTTGACCCGAGACTAATATACTGATAGGAAAGCAGAATTTTCGTAATAACTCCTCAACTATGGGTTTCGCGTTTCTCAGATTGGAAACAGATTGGTTCTTTTAATCAATTATTTCATCCCGCGGTACGGTACTTTTCAACATATCTCACATGGATTTCTTTTTACCACCTGAAGTTGAGAGAAGTGGAAGTCATAAAAGGAAGTAATTATTCGAATTTCAGACGTAATTATGGAACAACTACGGATATTTTAAATTAAAAACTCCTGCATGTACTTCCCACAGAAAAATAAAAATCTGTATCGTTTGATTATTTTCATGTTATTCTTACAATGGATTCACATTTCAAGTTGCGCGTTGTTTTGCAACCCTGCAATGTAGATTTGATCTGGACTTTTTGCTTTTTGATTCAGGATAGCATTTTGCGGCCATTTTGGTGAACCATTTTTCATTGATGAATGTTAATTGTACGTAATACCAATAAATAATATTTTGCAAAAAAAGGCTTCTGTAATGCTTTCGGAACGCTTAGACTTATTGAGAATTAGGTGAAAACAGGAAAGGTGGCCAATTTTAGAAATGATCAGGAACCTAATTTTACGGTTGATGTTATTGTCCAACATAAACTACAAACGAAATCTTTCATTTGGTAAAGATAACCTAAATATAATTCGTAGAATTTAAGTTATCGGGTTCTTATTGCAGAAATATAGCCTAGCTTCCTATTGTGCGGACAACGAAATGTCATAATTTTGTTTGAATGTTAAACGGTTATATTATTTACTCTGACTTTGGTAACGTCATCTCTTGTTGAAGAACGAGTCCTACGTGAAAGCGACGTGAATTTTTACCGTCTGTTTAATTCCAGATCGGCTAGATGGTATCAAGAAACGCCATTCGTCGGGGTCCTCACCACAACACATGATGGATTATCTACAACTACCGGACGACTATGAAACTCGTAGCTCTGCACCTGGTAAAAAGAGAGTGAGTAGTAAAATTGAAATTTTATCTTTACTCATCGATTAATGCAGATCCAACTTAAAAAATGAGAACGATAATTGGATTTGTAGCAGTGAAAATGTTCATATCTACGAGTAAATCCATGTGTTCCTCTTTCCAGAAATCTTAAGTCTGTCAGCAATGGTTTGGTCGGGTCACATATCTTCAAGAAAGGTTAAAATAGATGATCTACATGGTTACATTTCTCTGCAATTAAAATTGTAGGTTCGCTGGGCTGATATCGAAGAGAGGAAGAATCAGGAACGCGCCAGAGAGATTGGTTTCGTCGTTGGACAAACTGACTGGAATAAGATTATGGATGACAATTATGCGCAGAATGCCCTGAATAGAACTAAATACATCTGATGTGTTGGGAACAGAAACTCAAATGTAGGTGATAGAAGAGTTATTGTAATCACCTACATTTATTTTTCGTTGCGTTTTAGAACGTGGCTAACTTTTGTAAATCGCCATGTCATCTTGTTACCATGTCGTCGAATGAATAATAATGTGCAGAAGTTATATTTTGCAGATGCGCCAAGGGTCACAGTACGAAAACTTTAGTGTGTTCAAACGCCGTTTGAAACGAAGATCCTGCATGATCGACTTCGTCTTCTAGTCATCGTGCACCGGTGTACTTCACTTTGATTTTTGACAGAATCATGGTTGCCAACGGCATTTTATCTAACTTCTAATCTGAGCGAATTTTAACAATTGCCTTCATCATCTGTACCACCGGTATAAGCAAAAAACTAATGGGTAACATTACACTTAAATATAGAATTACTGCCAACTTGGTAAAAATTCGATAGCAATATTGATGTATTCCCCAAAATGCTGAACTTATCATGAAACCGTAAAAACATTCACACTTCTATTCGCTCTAAAATTTGTTTCGTGATGTGTAAAGAGTAAATTGAAATAAACTATGGTGTTGTTCTTTAAATTTGGTGCTTTTTTGTTGCGTGGAAAAACTTATCATGGCATAAAGGCTGTCAAATGTCATCAAAATGTAACAAAGGTTACACTTCTAATTGACTTGCACAAAAAATGTTCCTAATTTGTTTTGTTAGGATCTGGCACAATTCTTCATGCCGGAATACCGAAATGTATTGTGGTAAAGCCTGAATTTCTCCCTCATTAAATCCCTTAGGACTGGACGGTTAACGCACTAAAGCAAGTTCTGCAGGAAATCGAACGAGGCGTACCACCCGCAGCGTACCTTTCCGGAAGGGGGGGGTACCCGTCCTGTCCTGGCTGGGGCGGGGGGGGAGGGATATCCCAGCCCAGTTCTTTTTTGGTTTGGGGGGGGGGGAGTACCCCAGTTGGGACTGGGTACACTCCCCGGGAAAGGACCAGGGTACCCCCCCCCCCCCGGACCAGAGACCTTGGAAAGAACCTGGACTGAGGTACACCCCAGAAAGGACATGGGACCAAAGACCTTGGAAAAAACTTGTGACTGGGGTACACCACCGCACCCACCAGTGATGAACAGACTCAAAATATTACCTTCCCCCATCCTTCGGATGCAAGCGGTAATCAACCAAATATGATGTATTCTACGTGTTGGGTTGTCTTGATTCATAAAATCCTTGTTACGTAAAATAAAAAGTACTTTTTTCTTTTAAAAAAATATGTTTATTGCCAAGCGCAAGATCAACGGGTAAAGAAATTGAACGCCGATTTATTAAAGAGATGTGAAACTTCCGACGAAAGACAACGCTACAACGAAGTTTTTTTTGTGGAAGAAATTACTACATTCATGTACACTTTATCTTTTAAATTTATAGGGTCACCTGTGGAATGTCAAGAGTGAACAGTATTGGGGTTATATCGTATTAATCGTTGCTTAAAAGCGCATTTATGAGTAATGAATACATAGAACATAATCTCAATTTCGTGGCGCGAATTTAAATTTGTACAATGAGTAGATCATTGCAGATGAACAAAGATTTTAGATTTACACTTAGTGTAACTGATAAAATGTTCATTAATGTAGGACTATGTCTTAAAATAGACCCTGGACTTCTTCTGTCTCCGGGTCAAGGTCCATGTCATAGAAGCATGGCCTAGTTGGTAATCCTGGCATGGTAGACATCTGAGAAGAAAATTCAATGTATAAATAAAAAGGATAACTTGCTGGAAATGGTGGGATGGAATTTACAGCTACTGCTCTCAATATGATCAAGTTATTTTAATTTAAAGATTTGTAACTACATGATCATTATAACTAAGCGCTGCACTACACAAAACAAAAGGAAACTTTAAATCCAGCGCTGTTTCTTGAAACTTTAAATCCAGCGCTGTTTCTTCGTGAAACAGCTAAAAAATCCATACTGACTCTCAGTGGCACCAACAACTCGGGAACATACCGAATGTTAAAAAATGTAAACCTGAATATTACCGTGCCAACCAACGGATAAATAAATCCTGCACCGACACTTGCCCGGACGTCTCTGATTGGAAGAGTAAACCCAGTTGGCGCACCCTTTAAAGTTGCATCATGTGACAAAGATAAGTGAGTCTTTGCCATGCAGATGGGCAAATCATTGAATCCCTGCAAATGTACACGTAAACTCATCAAGACAAGCAAATCTGCTTGGCGACGGATACTATTCTTTGTGTAAATCACTCACAGCGTGAAGTTGTATTCACAGCAAAGAACATTGTTCTTCAGAATGACCAGCATAGAAGCACATCGTGATTTTACACCAGATAAATCACCCTGGGGGCATTCGCGTGACTTACTATTCACGATTGTTTCGTAACACCAAATTGCAAATTTATATCCAGCACTTTTTGTGCACAGTTTAGAGGAGATACATAATAATTACCTGCTTCTTGTAAAGTGCTAAACGCTGCATTGCTTCTGGCTGAATGTCAATTCCATCTGCACCATAAATTTCTTTTGCAATAGTTTCAATTTTGGTTTCAAGTGGTAGCTGTTGATAGAGAAAATCAGATACAATTTATCTAAGACATTAATTTATGAATTACCAAAGGTATCATCATCATAGCAATCTTTTGTGTATTTAAAACAAGCTTACATTTAGATCATACAGAAACTTGAAGTTACTCTGAGCCTGGGTCGCTCTCTCTACTGCACTAGCAAGTTCTGCAGCACCTGCCCCACCTTTTGCCCAGTGGTTGCAGATTACAGCATCGAAGGCTCCGCTCTCCTTTGCCATCTTTTTAATAAGCTCAAGTTCATTCTGAGTATCTGTACTGTAATATGAACAACGATCAGTACGTTTCATTTGAAAATGCTATGACTTTCCAGAATATATAACAAGAATGTACTGGCATTGTGTCGTTCTCTATCTGATTATGTGATTTAATTTAACCATAGCTTTGCTTAAGAGACGGCGCGACTACAATCCAATATTGGTTACATTTTGTAATAGTTTTGGAAAGTGTACTTACGCAAAGGAATTTATAGCAACTACAACTGGAATGCCAAATTTGGTGGCATTTTCTATCTGCTTTCCAAGGTTGGAGCAGCCATTTTCCACCAATTCTAAATTCTAAAGCACAAAATAATTTGGGGTACATTATCCAATCTTTTAAGAAAACCAATGTATTCTATTGTAGGATTAATTAGTTTTCAAAAGAAAACCAGAATTTTTTTAAGAATTAAACCTCTTCAGTGTATGCTGCGGGCAGGGGTACCCCAGCAGTCACATTTGGTCCTCCTCCGTGCATTTTCAGGGCCCGGACAGTTGCTACTAACGCCACCGCATTCGGTATCAGTCCAGAATATCTGCACTTGATATCGAAGAACTTTTCCATTCCGATGTCGGCACCAAAACCAGCCTCAGTAACTATTGACACAGTATTGAAATATTGTTTGTTTAACTTTTTACACAAATGCTATGAGGACTTAAAATATGTCGAGAATCCGTACTTACCAACAAATCCATTCTCTCCCACTAATTTCAGAGCAATTTTATCTGCCAAAATGGACGAGTTGCCATGAGCTATATTAGCAAATGGCCCGGCATGAACAAATACAGGGGTTCCCTAAAAATATAGTCATTTCAATATTCGGGATGATTTTCACTTCCAAGATGCATTTACTTCAGTGGTCTTACAAATAATGTGTTACCTCCAAAGTTTGCATTAGATTTGGCCTGATTGCATCCTTCATCAACACTGCAAGAGCTCCACCAACGCCCTGAGTTTGAAAATTAGAGATATTTAAAGTTTATTAATGAAGTGTGTACTAAGTTTGAAAACGTTAAATATTTTCATGTTAATTTTATTTGGGTTGACTCACCAGATCATCAGCAGTAATTGGTTGCCCGTCTGTGCTACTAGCAATGACCATCTTTCCTAGTCTTGTCCTCATATCTTCAAGACCAGTTGTTAAAGCTAGAACAGCCATTATTTCACTAGCCACCGTAATATCAAATTGGCACTGAACGAAAAAACAGAGTTGTGTTATGGCATGAACGTATTTTTTCACATACTTAGGCAATTTGGTAACGGAAAAATTATTACCTCTCTGGTATGATTCTTTTCAGTTGGGGATTGTCCAACAGTGATTTTTCTCAGGAATCGATCATTTGTGTCCATTACTAGAGAAGGGAGGAATTTCAGTAAATATCTGCAACATTTATAGCTTTTGTCTTGTTATACGCCACCTCTGAGGTTTTCCACAAAATGTTAAATAGTTCATTTGCTTCTCATTCGTACTGTGATACAATGATACTAAAACTGCTGATTTAAACTCGGCCATCCCAGGAATAACAAGAAACTGAAATTCCATTTTGCGACTTATTATTATTCATGCCTTTTTTGAAACCTCCTTTACTCACTTTTATTTATATTAATAGTGAAGTAGTATCCTCAAGGTTCAAGGTTAAATACAAAAAGACAATAACTAGTCTCTACGTACTTGTTTACTTAGAGAAACGTTACCTCTTTGCCACGTTATTGTGTTTGGATCCATATCCAGTCTAACAAATTTACTGATTTCATCTTCAGTCAAATCTGCAGGATTCGTTTTCTCAATTCCTAGTTTCTGGTGATAGGCCAAATCAAACGTTTGGACTACATTTTCATGAAGTGAATGAGTAAGTACTGTCGAATAAATAAAGCATTAACACAGTGTATGTGTAGAAATATTGCAAAAGAAATAGATTAACAAACCCGCAGTCTGTCTATTTGTATCTTGGAAAACTCCCATTTCCCTTTCATTTTCGGCACAAGTCTTCCCCACAATGCCGTATCCGATTGCGTTAATTCATGAAACCTCCTAGCGTCAATCTACAATATAATAAATACTCCTCAGCAATGATTTTTCTACATTTTCCAAGAAATTATGTATCAAAGCTTTATTCGTATCCAACCCATTGGTTTTACACCGACCTGTGCTGCCAGGAGATTGTTTGCGGCCGTTATGGCATGGATGTCCCCGGTCAGGTGAAGATTGAACTCATCCATGGGAATAACTTGCGAGTAGCCTCCGCCCGCAGCGCCACCTGATGGAACGTTAAAAAATTTAGAAGGAACACTTTTCTGATCTGACAAAATTCCAGGATTTTCGTGGGGTTTCCATCACATTTCCAGGTATTTATCATTATTTTCAAATTGACTCCAGAGTTCTTTTAATCAAAATGTCAAAACTTAAGAATTTCATTTGACCAAAAATTGATCTTTTCTATACCTCAAAAGTAAAGCCTCACTTTGTAACTTATTTCAGTAATTTAATAAGTTCTGCATAGTTCTGGCCCCTAGACAAGAGACAAGAAGCAAAACAATTCAAGTACTTAAGGCCCACCCACTCTCCATGTTTCATACCATTTTCCCATTACAAAATTCTAGGATTTTGCCTGGTTCATGGTCATTTTTCCAAGGTTTTCCTGCTCGAATGGCAAACCTGTCAATATTTGACAGAACAGTAAATAAGCTGGTTTACTGTTTGCGTAATCTGAAGTAAAGTACAATTGCATGTAAACACATACATATATATGTATACCATATTGGGTCTCACATAGCTGGTTTTGTATGTCGACCTTACCTTTAATGCCGAATGTTGGTCCCTGAGAAGGTTGCCTGATGCAGGCAAAGACATTCTTTTTAAGGTGTGCTCCAAGTGCCTGAGCCAAACCCATAGTTGTTGTACTCTTCCCTTCTCCCAGAGGTGTCGGGGTAATGCTGGGTGACAGATGCATACTTCAAACACTGATACATTTCATTATAAAAGTTAAATAAGTTAAGTATTATCATAGCTGTCAGAATTACAAGTCTCTTTGGAAATATCTTACCCGGTGACAACTACGTATTTCCCATTTGGTTGATCTTGAAGTCTCTTCAATACCTTCAGCGACACTTTGGCTTTCTTCCTTCCATACATATCTATTTCATCAGTGTTGAGTCCAATTTCTTTTGCCAAAAGTTGAACATCTTTTGGAGTTTGAGCCATGGCAATCTCAATATCACTAATAGGAGAATCGAAGTATTGATGACAGTCTTAGACACAGATTTTTCAAAAGTAAAGTTTTGGCACACAATTTTTTTTGGGGGTTTCTTACCACAAACACTTGAGGATGTCCGATACATTTGACTGTAAATAGTGTTTTTTTTTAATGTTGACTGCATGGAAAGTGCTATTTTCCATCACACGAAAATATAGAATTTAGTTAGTAGAGTGTGCATCTGGCCATCTGACAGAAATTTTCAACATATGCCATCTACTTTTTCAGGCCATTTAAAAGTGATTGGCAATATTTGTGGAAAGTTTGATGAAAAAATATTAATCATTTGCAGAACTGTGTAACATTTTGTCATTTTCCTTTAGATATTTCTATTGTAAATATTGACTCATTTCAATGAAATATATCTCCTTAATTAATTTGGCCGATCACCTGAAGAATTATTTATTTCTGTTCATGATGAACACAAAGAATAATTCTAAAAACTATTAACTTTGTTGTTAAATTAAATTAAATGTGTTGAACCTCCTTAAACTGACCTTGGAACTGGAGTTTTCAAATGCAATGGAAGAAAAGATATGTTCCAACTAGCACTCTGAAAAATCAATAAAACACTAAAAATAACCTTTTCGACTCTGCATGAGTTTCCAATAAGCTATCACTCTTTATTTAATTTTTTTACTGGAATACCTGTGATTTCAAAGCCCTCTGAGCACTATCAAATGTATTTCTCAGTAACATTGCTACAGTCATTGGACCAACACCTCCCGGAACTGGAGTAATGTAGGATGCAACTTTCTTTGCCTCTTCATAATCGACATCACCAACTAATCTACGACCACTTTTCTTGGTATCATCTAAAACATACCAACGGGAAAAGATAAACTTGCATATTATCCTACAGGAGTATGTCTTCAAGAAAACATCTACATATAGTTTTGTTGCAAAAATACCTGGAATGTAGCTGATTCCACAGTCAATTACAACAGCACCTGGTTTTATCCAATCTCCTTTTACAAAGAGAGCTTTTCCAATTGCAACTACTAAAATGTCAGCTTGTCTGCAGACATCATCAATGTTTTCTGTTCTTGAGTGGCACAAAGTTGTTGTTGCATGGTTCCAGATTAGGACGTTAAACATAGGCATTCCAACAATTTTGCTTCTACCCAGGACCACTGCCCGTTTACCTTTAATTTCTATCCCTGGATAAAGAAAAATCGAGGATGTGGCAGCAGATTTTCTACTTTGTGTTGTTTTATGGAATGAAAGGCGAAATATCTCATAAGAAAGCTGAATGTGACAACTGGTGCGCGTTACAACAATTATCGTAGAACACGAACCCGTTTTCTTTATGAGTTGAAGACAGCCATTGGGTGTACAAGGAATTATACAATCCTTCAAGTCACCCCTGCATAGTTTCGCTGCATTTTCACTGTTAAGTCCGTCAACATCTTTCTCTGGACTGATTGAATTCAATACTTCTTCTGCATCGATTTCATTAACTGTGTCCAAGGGCAACTGAACGATCATACCGTGAACTGATGAATCTGCATTAAGTCTCTCGACTGTAGCCTTCAGCTGCAATCAAAATGACACTCATTCACGCAAATGTTATTAAAACAAATTTACTTACAATGAACAACAAAATTTTCCAGGACGTATTACAAACCTCATGTTGCGTCGTTGTATTTGGAAGTTTCAAATGTTCGGCGTGTATTCCGCATTCTGCAGCTGCTTTCAGTTTCTGGTTGATGTACACATTCGAATCGTCTCGGTCACCAACCTGTCATGTAAAATCATTTTGGATTTCTGTTTCATGGAAGAGATCATTTGAGGAGTGAAAATGTCAACTGCACGCTAAAATACCTGAACAATAGTGAGCCCTGGTAAGAAACTGTGATTATTCTTCTGTGTTTCCAAAATTTCCTGCTTTAGGCCATTCCGGATTTCACTTTGGTAATTATTAAAAATGGAGAAAAACGATACATTTATTAGAATATTATCAACTGTCACTTTGCACATTTCTTTTAGGGATGTCTTTAAAATGTTCGAAATACGAGAACAAGAAAAGCACTTCTGCTCAAGACTGGTCCAGGTCAAACATAACTTGATTAACAGAACGCGCACGCTGCAACGTACACGAAATAAACACAAACTGCGTCTTTAAGTGATAAACTTCGTGACTTTAGCTGAATGAACTGTTTTTGTATTCAGCCGTAGCCCGTTTTACAACAGTGAACAGTGCTCAGTAAAATACGCATTGTGGAGTCCAGGACGCTGGCTCCGCTTCAAGATCTAGTGGTCATGGATGCTTATATCATATCATATCATATCATATCATATTAGGAGTGAAATAAACGACATCTCTGTCTCGAGTCTAGAGTTCATCTTGCCATATTGAGTTTAGAGTCTCCAATTTT